>CAUYTI010106329.1:0-16744 GCA_963575145.1 Galago senegalensis | reverse complement strand
CTGGCTAAGGTGCCAGCCACATACACCTAAGACGGTGGGTTCGAATCCCCAGCCTGGACCCGCCAAACAACAATGATGGCTGCAACCAAAAAATAGCCGGGCGTTGTGGCGGGCGCCTGTGGTCCTAGCTACTTGGGAGGCAGAGGCAGGAGACTTGCTTGAGCCCAGGAGTTGGAGGTTGCTGTGAGCTGTAATGCCACAGCACTCTACCCAGGGGGACAGCTTGAGGCTCTGTCTCAAAAAAAAGAAAAAAAATAGTCATACTTGTCAAGAGAAACAATTAGAGAAAAACTTAAAGGACATAATCATCTTAATTCACTGTCCTGCCATGCCCCTCCAAGAGGCCTTTGTTTCTCTTCTTAATTCCCTTTCTTAGAATCAAAGACCTTTCCAGAGTGATGTTTTTGCAACTTGTTTTTTGCTTTTTTCCCCTCCCTAGCTGACAGAACTCTTGCAGAAACCCAACTGCTTTGGTAATTGCTGTCTGCCAGGTGTTAGGCTTCTCCCTATTCCCTCTGCTGTCTTGGTTTTTCTTGCCATTCTAGTCAGAGACAGAAGCAAAAAAGGAAGAAAAAAGGCTTATGTCTGCTGATTACCTTGTGATAGCCCTTTCTCCTCTGGGGGAGTAGTATGGGAAAGGGGAGAGGAGATCTTTCCAAAGAGGAAACATCCCATCCTTCTTCCTCAAGGATCCCTTGGTGTGCATGTTGATGGGTGTCCACTGCCATTTATACACATTGAGTACACTCTGGACATCACTTCTGTGACCCAATAGAAGAGAAAAGAGGACCTTGCCCTGTTAGACCTTAACTTGTAAAACACAGTTAAGTAAGACACTCATCAGAGAGGTTTTGTCATAAGTATAACTAATACAAACATTATCTTTTTGTATGCCTTTGGGGTGGGAAGGACAAAAGGGTCTTACTGTGTCATCCAGGCTGGAATGCCATGGAGAGATCATAACTCATTGTAACCTCAAACTCCTGGGCTCAAGTGACTCTCCCGTCTCAACCTCCCAAGTAGCTGGAACTATAGGCATGTGCCACCACACCCAGCTAGTTTTTTTTTTTTTAATTTTTGTAGAGATGGAGTCTCATTGTGTTACCCAGGCTCTGACCCTCTTCTGTTAATTATAATTTTTTAAACATGGTTTGCAAATTATTAACTGATGTGCTTATGATATACATGCAGATGATATTGCCATGAATTATCTGCTTTCTATAACACCTTTTAATTTGAGGATCTAGTTAAAAAAAATTTTTTTTGAGACATGGTCTCAAGCTGTTGCCCTGGGTAGAGTGCTGTATCATAGCTCACAGCAATCTCCAACTTCAGCTCAAGCAATCCTCTTGCCTCAGTTTTTTTTTTTTTTTTTTTTCCGATGTTTAGTAGAAACAGGGTCTCACTTTTGCTCCGGCTGTTCTTGAACTCCTGAGCTCAAGCAATCCACCTGCCTTGGCCTTCTAGAATGCTAGGATTACAGGCCACCAAACCCAGCAGGATCTCATTAATTAGAATGGTACATCATGGGTATATTGATGTCCTTGGTGTATAATTTCTACACTGAGAGTGACCTGAATTTGTATATCATAGTCCTACCATGCCATGTAGTGGGTTTTCTTTTTTGACTGATTCCTTTCTATATACCAGACACTATGCTGAGGTCAAGTCTCATTTCCTCAAAGAGTTGGTAGGACAGACAGACATAGAAGTAAGTAACTGCAATAAAATGTGGTAAGAAATGTAGTTGAGGAAAAAACCAACAATCCCATACATCAATGGGGAAAAGAGATGAACAGAACCTTCTCTAAAAAAGACAGACAAGCGGCTAGCAAACATGAAAAAATGCTCATCATCCCTAATTATTAGAGAAATGCAAATTAAAATCACCCTGAGATATCATCTAACCCCAGCGAGAATGGCCCATATCACAAAATCTCAAAACTGCAAATGCTGGCATGGATGTGGAAAAAAAGGAACACCTTTACACTGCTGGTGGGACTGCAAACTAATATAACCTTTTTGGAAGGAAGTATGGAGAAACCTCAAAGAACTCAACCTAGACCTCCCGTTTGATCCTGCAATCCCATTATTGGGCATCTATCCAGAAGGGAAAAAAACGCTTTTATTATAAAGACACTTGTACTAGACTGTTTATCACAGCTCAATTTATAATCAAGCTCTAAAATGTGGCAATAGCCTAAATGCCCCTCAACCCAGGAATGGATTGGCAAGCTGTGGTATAGGTATACCATGGAATACTATTAAGCCATTTTAAAAAGTGGAGATTTTGCAGCATTTGTATTAATCTGGATGGAAGTGAAACACATTATTCTTAGTGAAACATCACAGGAATGGAGAAGCATGATCCTATGTATTCAACTTTGATATGAGGACGATTAATGATATGGTGGGGGTGGGGGAAGGAGAGAACAGACAGAGAGAAGGAGGGAGGGGTGAGGGAAAGGGAACCAAAAAAAAAAGAAAATAGTGACTAATTCTCACATAAATTGGATTTAATTTTGACCAAAGTACATTACTTGAACATTAATTTTTAATTCAACTTGTTAATATGTTGTTTAGGATATTGCTTCCTCATTTATAAGTGAAATATGTTAGTAATTTCCCTCTATAATAATATATTTTTTCCAATTTTAATATCAGGTATATCCAGATGAATGATTTTGAAGTATTTCTTCTTTTTCTATTGTCTATAAGATTTGGCATGATCTGTTTTTTTGAAATTATCTTCTATTTTTATTTATAAATATTAGTTGTCTATTTTTTGAGACTTTGGAAAAAAACTAAGAAGTTAACTGAACCTGAAAGTCAAAGCATACTATCATAGACCTACTCTTACCTGACAATGTGAATGTTAGTTTTTTTGCATTGTTATTATCATTGCTCAATATTTCATTGCAACAAGTCTGATTTCTTTTCTGAATGTATTTATCTTCGTTCATTCTTTACGAGGTTTTTGTTTCTAGTTTTTATCTTAAAGATTGTTACTGTTATCAAATTTAAAGCCTTTATAATTTTGTGAAGGCAAAAAGTGGATATCAAATAAAGACACATGCTGTGTGATAGTTGTGTCTTTTTAGGAAAGAACAAACCAACCATTTCACACTACAGAGAAAATTAAAAAAAAAAAAGAAATATAGTTGAGGAATATATAGGCGACATTAGGCTTAAAGGCAATTCTACCCAGCAGGAGTTGTTTAGATTTTTCTAAAGGTGGGTAAGGATGGTCCCACAGGAGTATTGGGAGTGAGATGGCAGAGGGACAGCAAAACCAGACAGCAATAGAAGGGAACCTGACTAAGCACACACCCCAGCAGGAGCCCAGGCACATGGCTGGGCCATTCTGTGCATGGCATGAAACTCTCCATCCCTGTACTCAGCACATAGGAAGAGGGAGCAGCCTATCCATTGGGGGCAGGGGGTGATCCCACCAGCCTGTTGCTCAGCGGAAAAGGGTGGCTTTTGGGAGGTGGTGATATGCTCACAAAGGCCGTGTGTGCTACTCCAAGCTTGTAGGCAGTGAGGTGCCATAGAGGTGTTTAAAACAGAAAATAACAGATCCAAGTTGCATTTATTCTACAAATTGCTGTAAGTCATAAGCCAAGTCCATCTGATGAGTTCTCTTAGTCTCTGTAAGAGGCAGTGAGATCAGAGCCAGGGCAGAGGTGGTTTGGATGTCTTAGGGTTGTTTCCTAACTAATCTTTGGCACAGTTCTTTGCTTTCCATCTAGGTAAATTACAATCTTCATCATCATCCCTTCTCTAGACATGCTGCCTATGAGCAGGCTGGAGAAATCTCTAGGACTAGGTATAGAATGGTCTGAATAAATGAACCAGTTTTTGTTTCCATAACATACTCTTGAAATTGTGGCCCATGAACTAAATGTAACAACTGAATTGTCAATCTAGGTTAAGTGTATCTTTTCTTGCTCAGAGGATTGGATAACTATGCTGGAAGCTTGACATTCCTTAGCTTTCTTATATGACTTTTTGTTATCCAATTATGAGCTGAACATTTGCTTTTTTCAGATATTCAGGAGACTACAAATGAGTCTGCTCCACACAGAGGCTAATCTCTTTTCCTGTTCTCCAGTACGTCATGCCTCACTCTTTGAGAAGAAAATTTACTAAATTGTGCATCATTTTTTACATCTTTCAAATTCTTATTTCAAAGTGGCAGAGCCTTGTGCTTTCCTGAAAATCTTAATTCACTCTTTGAGTTAGAGACTGAGTTTGGAAGAATCAATTTATGTTGATTGCACACAAAGTGCTTCTTGATTTTTAAAAATCAGGTGACTGTGCTGATTACAGAGATTTTTTTCCTTGTCATGTTTAAAGGATTCAAATCTTTGTAACATTACTAGGAATTGCTAGAAAAGACTGGAATTATAGGGTGAATTTTAGTGTAGAGAAAAAACATGAGGAAAGTAATCTGTGGTGGTTATGTGCATGGATATTGTTGCTGTAAACCCAAACAAGTGTGAAGTTTTAACAAGAAATTATGCTGCAGATTAGTGAATAACACTCTAAGTATAAAAACAATCCTTGGAACCACCAGCCTCATTCCTAACCTAAAATCTAAGTGTGTTGTACTTAATGTGGGGGGTACCTGGCCCTCCGGGTGATTCCATTAGCACACATAGCCACTAGCTAGGTTATCCGAGTTGCCTGTTCTCCTGGCCCTCACCCAGATAAATGGTGTTCTTTAAGCGCCAAGGGCTATGGAAGCGTGGTTTACTTGGAATGCTTTTGGTAAGAAAGTAGTGCCCAAAATTCTCCTTTGCTTTCCTGAAGCAACTATCAGTTTATGTTGTGTCTTTTTAGGAAAGAACAAACCAACCACTTGACACTACAGATTAACCTTTCTCTGGAAATTTGACTATGCTTTGCTGATATTATTTTAATTGACTTTCAGAATGCTTTCCCCCAGGCTTTCTTAGTTTTTGAGACACTAGAGGGCTGAGCTGCACGGAAGATGAGGTGATTTGTAGCTATAGTAACTGTTTATAATCTCTGAGACCACAAGAAACAAAATGACTTATAAGAACAGCACATTTTCTATGAATACCATGTTCTTCCGGGAAAGAGATCTATTACATAATGATTTGGTGGTTACTGTCAGATACTCAGGGAATAGTTTCATTATAGCTGGTTGATTAAGACCTGAAGCAGCAGCAGTGCCTAAATGACAGGTTATGTTCCTGGGTTGTTTGGAAACAACACATAAATATTTTCCTGTGTCCCTATAGACTCTCTTAGTCCTCTCTTTGCTTATCTGAGTTTTAACTAAATCCACCTAGATTAGGATTAGATAATAATCCTTTTGCAGGCTTACTTCTTTGCCCTTTCCTTGTTCTTTCCTCTTTTCTCTCCTATTAAGATACCCTATACACTTGATTTTTAAAAAACTGTACTCCAGGGTTTTAGACTAGAGGAAAAAAGGGGGGGGGGGGCTGGAAATGCTGATAAGGACAGTGATTGTAGCCTCTGATGTTTCTTGTGGTAATATTTGAACATTTCAAAATATCTTTCTATTTCAAAACTGTGTTGTAGCAGATGGCAGATATTCCTGAGTATCTCTCCTGCATGTGACAGAAAACCCAAAATAACAATGTGACTTAAAGGGGTACATTTTCCCCCCTCTAATATGAAAGAAGTCCAAAGATAACCAGTCCAGGGATGCTGTCGTAGGTCTGTGTCCAGACTTTTTCAGAGTCTGGGTACATGGTTCCTCTTCTCAGGCTTGGCCATCAGAATGCAGTGCAGCAAGAGAGGAGGAGGATATGGAAGAAGAGTCTACCCTCTTCCATTTAGGGTGACTTCCTGGAAGTACCATCCAGCACTTCTTAGTAAATCTCGTTGACTGGAATTTAGCCTTTTGGCCACAGCGACAAGGGAGGCTCATAGCATGGCTTCTTAGCTGGTAAATTGTTCCTAAGGAGAATGGCCAGGAGGGGAAAGGAAGAAGCCTGGGAGTAGCCTAGGAGAGCTTGAACGGATTCATAGACTGGCCATGGGAGGTTTCTCCTTAGTTCTCTGATTTTCCCCACATTTGTTTACTCTCTTTCATGGCAAAAGAGCTGAGAAAATGGTCACAAATCCAGATTATGTTTTCTTTTTTGCTTTCTCTGATTTAGAAGTAGCCATGGTCTTGCTCTTGACATGGCATTTGCCCCCAGCCTATATCCCCCTTCCCTGTGGCTGATCAGTGTCATGAAATCACAACTGGAAATGGCATACACTGGGCAGAGAAGTACCCAGACCATCATGTTTAAGCCTCTGTATCTTGGCATGTAACCCTACTTAACTGAAGTAGCCTCCTGAAGTGGCATTTTCTGGAAAAGGAAGAAGGAGCTGGGTGTCTGGGGCAAGGAAAAAAATGTTCTGGCAGATAAACAAGTACCAAGTCCCTGAGGGAGATGGGCTTTGTGTTCCACAGTGCTGCAGTAGGCTGCAGTGAGGTAGGGCTTAGGAAGCAGATGGGGTGAAAGGTGATTGTGAGGGAGCTCAGTGAAGGTTATTGGGAAATCATGGAATTTGGTCTAATAAGGTTTGATTTTTATCTGTATGGAATTGCTTTGGCAGCCATATAGATAATAAGACTTGTTTGGAGGCTCTTGTGGCAATCCAGGTGACAGATAATACAGAATGCCATGAAGGTTTGAACACCTTGGAACTGGAATGGCATTTGGAAGCCATCTAGTCGCTGCTCATCTGCCTTAAGGGCTCCCTGTGCATCACCCCGATGGAAATAGAGCCCCAGTGTCTTAGTTTTTAAATTTGAGACACTTAGGGAGTCCATTGCTTATCTTTGTGTCTTTGTAAACAGTTCCCAGACTCCTGTGTGTCTGGAACATGCCCCTTGAGTGCAAAGTGAATATGGTGATAAACCCCGTACACATGTGTCACCCTTAAGTGTATCTTTTGTCCTACCTCTTGAGGGCCTTGCTTTCTGCCAGGAGACTCAGCATCTCTAGGAAGGCCCATTACCCTTCATTTTCTTCAGGTCTTGAAATGGATGTGTTAAGAGTGCTCAGAGTAAAGATTTGGGGAGGGGGCTCCTGGGGGGAAGGGAAAGGTTACAGCAGCCCAGAGACACCCCTACCCCCCAAGTAAAGCATCGGTCTCAGTCTTTGCTGATCAGGGACTAGCTGCATTCTGAAGTGTTAGGTTAGTATTTCATTAGAGTTTAATTAGTGAAACTGAAGTCAGCAAATAGGATCATCTACCCCTACCAGTTATAGCCTCTCACATAGTGTATGAGAGGATTTTCCCCCAACTATATGATTTTTATTCTTCTTAATTTTTTGCCAGCTTGGTAAATAAAACTTACCATGGTTATTGGTCCTTATCATATGTTTATTGGCCATTCATATTTATTCCTTTGTGAGTTGGCTATTAACATTCCTTCTTTTTCTACTGGGAGCAAGATTCTTTTGATTGGTACTAGTCTACTACTAGAGACTCATTTTTTCTAACTCCTTTTTCTTTTTGTCAACTTTTTACTTTGAAATAATTATAGATACATAGGAAGTTGCAAAGGTAGTCCCTGTGTCCCTTCCCCAGTCTCCCCTGATGGTTACATCTTACATGACTGCAGTATAGAAACAAGGAGATTGGCATTGGTTACAATATATATGTTCTGTGTCACTGTATTAACCCAGAGAGAGGGAGAGAGACAGACACAAAGAGGGAAAATGTGAAAGTGTATATTCACATACTGGTACCTCAGTCAAGTTACAGAACTGTCTTGTCACCACAGCCTCCCTCATACTGCCTTTTTGTACTCTTCCTCACTACAGAGTTACCATAGTTTGTTTATCTAAAAAACAAATTATAGATAGCAAAAACATAATACTCATACACAATTTTTATGTGATAGGATAAGTCAGAATGTCAAAAATAAGTAAGTAATTTGTAGAAAAACAGTTATATTTCAGGTACTAAAATATCTGAAATTATATTCCTACCTTTAGTTTGGTACTGTGTCTCTGCCACTTTGAAATAAAATCTGAAAGATGTAAAAAGTGATTCATAATTCAGTGAATTTTCTTCTCTGAGAAGTGTGAGGCATGAAGTACCAGAGGAGGAAAAGAGATTAGCCTCCGTCTGTGTGAAGCAGACCCTTTTTCAGTCTTGCTTAGGATTAACTGGGTTTCTTAACTCTGTGATTCGGTGTGATTTACCTCTTCAGACACTGCCTCTTATCAGTTTCTTCTTCCTGGAACTCTGGCTTAAGTGTACATTAGACCTTCTCACCCCAGCCTCCATGTCTGTCCACCTGTCTTTGATGTTTTCCCTCTTTTTGTCTCTCTCTCAGTTTTATATTCCTTTTATTTTTAGACAGGACCTCATTCTGTTACCCAGTGGTAGACTAGTACAAATTCACAGTACAACCTCAAACTTCTAGGCTTAAGGAATCCTCTTGCATCAGCCTGCCAAGTAGTCGGGATTACAGGTATATACCACCATGCCCAGCTAATTTTTCTGTTTTTTGCAGTGATGGAATCTCACTCTTGCTCAGACTTGTCTCAAACTCCTGTCTTCAAGCAGTCCTCCCACCTCAGCCTCCCAAGTAACTGGAATTAGAAGCATGTGCCACCATGCCCAGTTAATTTTTCTATTTTTTGTAGAGACAGAATTTCACTCTTGTCCAGGCTGGTCTTGAGCTCTTAGCCTTAAGCAGTCCTCGCATCTTGACCTCCCAAAGTGCAAGGATTATAGACATGAGCCATCATGCCTGGCCCTGTGTTACACCTTTGACGTTTTTTCCCCATTATTTCTTCTGGTTTACTAATACTCTGCTACCTAACACACTCAATGAGTTTTTAGTTTTATATTTTTCAATTCTAGAAGTTCCAATTTATTCCTTTAAAATACTCTATGTCAGCCAGGCACAGTGCCTCATGCCTGTAATTCCAGCTACTCAAGAGGCTGAGGCAGGAGGATTTCTTGAGCCTGGGAGTTCAAAAATTGAGCTATGATCATGCCATTGCACTCCAGCCTGGGTGACAGAGAAAGACCCCATTTCTTAATAAAACATACCATGTCACTTTTAATAGTATAGTTTTTCTCTTATATTTTCTAACCTTTTATTTCTTTAAACACAAGTGCAGTCCTTTTAAAATCTGTGCCTGATAAATCCAATATTTGAACACTATGGATGGATCTGAATCAGCTGTCTATTGTAGCTTCTGATGCTAAGCATTGTACTTTGTTTCCTTGTGAGTTTTTTCATCTCTGTGATGCCCTTGTCCTTAAAAAAATACCATCTGTGGTGATCACCAAGGTTTAGGATTCAAGTGTCTTTTTCAGAGAGGATTTCTATTTGCTTCTATCAAGTACTTGGGTACATTACTTATTTGGTGTCGCTTAAAACTAAATCCACAGCGTAGGGGTTGCTCAGACTATTCTGGTGCTGTGAGTTTAGATGACAAGTCCCTGGAGAGCCAGCCCACAGTGGGTTCTGTTTTGTCTTTCCCCCCTTTTCTGTCTCTCTACCTTACTCTTTGTGGGTACCCTTTCCATTCATCCTTACCTTCTGAAATCCTAGCTTATTACAGAGGTATCTTCTTTATAGCAGCTCCCAACCTTTTTGGTATCAGGGACTGGTTTTATGGAAGATAATTTTTCCATGGACTAGAATGGGAGTTTGGGGGCAGGATGATTTTGGGGATGATTCAAGTGCATTACATCTCCACCTCAGATCATGAGGCATTAGCTTCTCATAAGGAGCATAAGTAACTTAGATCCCTTGCACATGCTATTCACAGTAGGGTTTGCACTCAGTTGAGAATCTAATGCTGCTGCTGATCTGATGGAGCTCAGATGGAGAAAGGCTGTAAATACAGATAAAGCTTTGCTGGGTTGCCTGCTGCTCTCCTCCTACTGTGTGGCCCAGTCCCTAATAGACCCCCAAGGTTAAAAGGTGTGTGAAACAACTACAGGCTGGATAAAAGAGCTTTGGTCTGTGGCCCAAGGGTTGGGGACTACAATCCTATCAGATCCCCTAACTCTGACAGTCTTAGATTTCCACCTGTCCTTTCAAGACCCCAGAAGATCTGTCAGAAGTCACAGGTTCTGTCAGGTTCAGAGTTTGGATCATGAAGTGTCTCAGGTGAAACCAGATCTTAGGGCTCTGCTTCTCCCCTGAAGTTCTCCCTCTTACTCTCTTTTAGGATTTTGCCTGGCAATTCTTTATAATCTTTTCAGCACTTACAGGTTTTGTAAAGTTATTTTTTTTTAATTTTATCTAGCATTTTAAATTATTTTCAGCAGATGTTTCGATAACTAATCCACTATAAGAAATCTTACAATTATCACAATGGGATAACTTCTTGGATGATGAAATACTACCAAAGAATATAACACTTTGTCTTGTGACTGCAAACTTCCTCACTTTATATTCCTACCATTTATGGATGATACTACCTATTTTCTTTGACCCAGTCAGCCCAGAGTATCATTCTTTAAAATAGCTACCAATCTAACCAACAAAACGTTATCTCATTATTGCTTTAATTTTTACTTCCCTGATAAGCAGTGAGACCAGGGATTTTTCTTCTTTTGCTGTTTTCCACTGGGGATAAACCCCTCACTTACTTATTTGTAAAAGCTCTTTTATCCAGCCTGTAGTTGTTTCACACACCTTTTAACATATAAAAGAAACCTTTTTAAAATATGTTGTAACTTTTCTCCTAATTTGTCATTTGTCTCTTTAATTTTCTTTACACTGACTTTTTGCCATACAAAGTTAAAAATGTTTATGTAAATAAATCCATTGTTTTCCTTTAGGGTTTCTGGCCTTGCTATCATGTAAAAATATTTCATTATTAATTCTATTATATATACCCTAGGCCACCATGTCACCAGCTTAAGGATTGATGTTAAAATACATAATTCTTCACTTTTTTCCTAAGAGAGTAGATTTTTAGAGGTTTTTATGTGTATATAATACTACTCATGATGAATGAAATGAAGGGGAAAGGCCACCACCATAAGCAGGAACGCGAAAGTTTCTCACCAGTACATGATCCAAGAATAGCAAATACCTCAGCTTCCTGCTTCTGTCTCCTCAGGCAAGATCCATCCCAGAGGAAAACCAAGTATCCCACCCCCTCCAGAGCTGGGATCAGGACCCAGATAAGCCTGAGCCTACTCTAAGTTCTCTGCACTCTAATCTTGGCCAGGCCACTCATTAGCTCTGTCATGTCGGGCACATTTCTTCAACTCCCAGGCCTCAGATGGTCTCAGTATCAAGTAGGATTTGGTTAGAGAATTTTTCAAGTCCTTCTGACTTTAACAGTGAGTTTTAAGGAAGCTATGAATCACATCATGAAAGTTAATTTACGAAGTATCCGAAAAGTAGCCACCATACACAGAGATAATAGGAAATTATAGCTAAATATAGCTTTATTTACAAAATGCTTATTATAAAATTTTACAAAGAGGTAGCCAACATGCAGAGAATATTTTGTAATTAATATTTTGTAAATAAAGATCTAGCTACAATCTCCCATTTTCCTATATGTATGGCAATTTTGGGGACACATGTAGTTTTTTGTTGTTGTTGTCGTTGTTTTTTTTTTTTTTTTTTTTTTTTTTTATACATAGCCTCAAGCTGTCCCCCTGGGTAGAGTGCCGTGGCATTACAGCTCACAGCAACCTCCAACTCCTGGGCTCAAGCGAGTCTCTTGCCTCCGCCTCCCAAGTAGCTGGGACCACAGGCATCCACCACAACGCCCGGCTATTTTTTGGTTGCAGCCGTCATTGTTGTTTGGTGGGTCTGGGCTGGGGATTCGAACCCACCACCTTAGGTGTACGTGGCTGGCGCCTTAGCCCGTTGAGCTATAGGCGCTGAGCCAGGCTCCACGTTTTACAGAAGTGAATGGAGAACTTCTTCGGTCCCTGGATTGCCAAGTGACAGAAATGGAACAAGAATAGTACTTGGGTTGTCTATTGCTGTTTAACAAAACACCCCCACATTTAGAGGTTCAGAACCTCTGCTGTATCTCCCCCGGCACATTTTGTGAATCAAGAACTCCACACAGATGTGGCAATGTGGCCTGTTTCCAATCCACGAAGCACCAGCTACAGCAGGTGGTGAGGACTCCACTTCCAAGGTGGTTTTTTGCCACTCCACCTGTCTTCCCCTCAGTGCTCCTTGTTACCTTTACTTCTCCACGTCAAGCCTCCTTCTCTAAGACCTCCACCCACGTGGGCTTCCAAAGCCTGGAGGTATCAGGGTGGTGATGTGTCTGTGCTGATGCTGCCTTGCAAGAGGCCTCAGTGGAAGCTGTTTGTTAAAGGCTGTGGCTGGAGCTGACATAGCACTGCTTCTGCCGGTTTGTTTTTGGTGGAGTTTTGAGGTTTTTTCAATTTGGTTTTCTTTTTGAATTGGACCTGTCCAGATTCAAGGAGGAGAAATAGACTCCTTCCCTTAATGTAGGACGTTGGGGGATGGGAGATATGGTTGTGACCATCTTTACAAAATAGAATCTTCCACAAAAACTCAGATATTTTTTAATTTGTAGCCAGTGATGTCTCCACTACACCAAAGTACTCGAGGGGAACAACAGAAACAGTAACAGCAACAAATCAATCAGTGCATAAGAGTTCAGATTTGTGTATTAATGGCTAAAAATGGATCTTTCTGATCAAATTTAAAACTCGACCATGGTTAGGGAGTGTCTTGGACTGCTTTTCCTAACCACACTGGCTTAATTATGCTCAGAGAAATGGTGAAGGTTTACCTTTTACCTGGCCTCTGCTGTACACCGCCCTGCTGCTATGATCCTGCACCCATCTGCGTTACTCGGCCCAGGTTACCACCTGCCAGGTCTTCGACTCTGCCTTCCCCATTTCTCACGGTTTCCCTTCTGGGATGTACCTGAGGCTTCCTGCCTGTCAGTCTCCACTAACCTGTCTACTCTTCCTCCCAACTTCTTTTTTTTAATTAAATTATAGCTGTGTACCCTAATGTAATCATGGGGTACAGTCCTCCCAACTTTCAATGCTTGTCCAAGATACTATTACTGCCTCCCAGCCAACCAGACAGGAACCCACCCATTCATTACAATGTATCACAGTCCAAATGCAGCAGCCATCCCCTGCTAGGCCCTGAATAGGGGAGCCATCCTGCTCCCCACTATTCCCCAAGCAGCTAATACAAAGAAAGAAAAACTGCCACATGAATAAAATCCCCAAGGAAAGGCACAGGCAGAGGGAAAGGAGCTTAACTGGTTACAAGAAAACAAAATGGGAATTACCTTCCAAGACTCGGAAGTTGTAAATGAGGTATTGGTGTGGGGGGAAATCAGGAAGCAACATAAGTTGCCAAGGAAGAGCGTGACAAGGCGGGATCTGTACTTGATGCTGAGGATCTGGCAACACTGAACAGGTCTAGGAGCAGGGAGATTTCTTGGGGACTCATTCCATTCTGTAGGCAAAACACAGAGGAGAGAGAATGGAATAGTTTTTACAAAATACTGAAAAGGGAAAGAAAAAGACTGCTCTAACTGGAGGTTGGAGAATCACGGTGAGTCATCTTGCCTGGTTTCAAGGCAGCTGTCTGGGTTCTCAAACGCTGAGGTTCAGGCAGCTGTGTGCATTCTCGGTTCTCGGGGTGCTTTTGGGTGAAGAATGATCAGACACCCCAAAGTAAGGCAAGCATGAAACAAATCTGACTGAGGAAGACAAAGATAGGTTTACAGAGCAAAATACAGGCTTACAGAGCAAGATGCCTTCACCATGGACAACAAGAAAGGCAAAGAGGGCGAGAGGTCTGGGCCACAGCTCAGGCCCACCTAGTGGTCAGAGGTCACCTTGGAACCACTGAGTCTTACTGCGTATGCAGACCTCCCATGAGCCTCTCTGAGAGCGCATTGAGCATGGTGTGGACTGAGGTGTAATTTAAGCTAATGACGTGATAATGACCTTCAAGGTTGTTCTAGGTCACTTCCAAGACTCTGTTGCACCTGTTGCGAGGCCCTTGGGCTGGAGCGTCTTCTCGGTCCTCTGCAGCTGGCATGCTCGGTTCTGACCCGCAGACTGGTAGAGCACGCCTTCCTTCTCAGGTGTTAGCGACCTCTGGAGAGAGGACTAAGGTGAGAAGAAGGCAGACCTCCCGTTTTTTTCCCTAAGAAAGCTGGATTTCTAGCTATCTACCTAATAATGTTAGACTTTTGAACAGGCCCTTTCTTTTGTTAGCTGAGACCACACTCTCTGTGGGGTAGTTTGTGTAAAATCAAAGAACTTTAGGTGTCCTTGCTTCCCAGAAAATGTTGTGCTGTGCTTTTAAAAAGTGCCTTGAAATAAGAGTTTTTGCTTCAGTTCGTGATGCTGCAGAACCATTTTGCAAACCACTTAAAACAAAACATACTCTTTATGGCACACTTCAGAACAGTGCCCAAGGTCCAAGTGAAAGAAAACCAATGTAATCAAACAGCTGACGCAGAGAAGCCAAGGGACGTGCTTCCCAATGTGACCTCCATCAGCGCTGCCGGCCCCTGACAGTCAACGGCTGAGTCATGCTTGGGTTCTTGCATTTGTGCCTAATTTCTTCTTTTCATCATTCTCAAAGTGCTAAAGTGTGTCTTTGAGTTCAGTTTTGTTTCTTGTTATTGTTGCTTTGTTTTCAAAGATCCCCCACTGCAGTCCTGCACGTTTTCATTTGTTATAATTTTGAGGGAGGAGAGAAAACAGCAAATAATCTTGACTTCAATGACAACTAGTATAAAAAGTGAACCAAAATGTTTCCATTAAAAGGTCTGTTGACTGTGGCAGAATGGTGACTCTTGCGTATGATAAGCTCCAAAGTCTCTAAGAATGCTTTGGGAACAGTGTGGGAACACTCACATGTGGAGAAGCATTGGTTTGTAGGGTGTGCAGAGCTGGCTGGAGACTGGCTGGGAAGTGCTTTTCAGAATAAATTCAAAGTAAATGTAGGGCCTGTACATTTATCAGTCAACAATACAGGTCACAGGGCACAGACTCCATGAGAGCAGGGACATTTGTTTGTTTACACTGTAGGCCAGGCATCCTCAAACTACGGCCGGTGGGTCACATGCAGCCCGCCTAGGACATTTATCCGGCCCGCTGGGTGTTTTTGCCGCTGCTGCCTGTCCTGCTTAGCAGCCGACTCATCCCACAGTCTGGGCTTCCAACGGTCTGAGGGACAGTGAACTGGCCCCCTGTTTAAAAAGTTTGAGGACCCCTGCAGAGTAGGCCTTCACTAAACTTGTGCTGAAAGAATAAATGTGGCAATCAAAACAGCCCAACAGACTGATGCGATCTTAGACTTCATTAACACTACCGGAAGTACAATATCTAGGATAGGAAACAAATGGTTAGATCATTATACCACGGGGAGGGCCTATTTAGAATATTGCTTTCATATCTAAATATGCTATATCACATTTTAGAAGAGACAGAACACCTCAAGCATTCTAAAGCACCAAAGTGTCAACCAGCTTGAAATCTTGTTAGTAGACTTCATTAGAGCAATTGGGGGAATCTAACTAGAAATTCTTAGTGGTACTAGGGAGATAGGATTTAAATATTGAGTTATTTGAACCAGATCCAATGCAGGCCCTTCCTGGAGCGGCCCCTCACTCCCAAGAGCCCATCTTAACGTCTGCAACAGCTCCTGTCAGTTCTCTATTGAGCTTTAGGGACCTACATCATGGAAATCACCTCTCGACCACATTATATTTATCCGGCAAGGAAGCTAATACCTAGGCTAGATTGTAACAATCGTTTATTTTATAAGGTGTAATAATGGTAGAGTATTCTTTATCTTCTATAAGCACATTTTTGAAACAAGTATAGATGAAATTAAATTTTCAAACCAAAGTTTCCCCCCCTCCAAAGGAATGAGTTTATAATGATTTACATAATGAATGGAATCATCTCTAAAGAACAACAGTTTGAACTCCTTTTTTATACCTCCCTTCACCCTCTCGTCACAGTTCCTCATCTTAGGTACACAGTGGACAGGCCATGTCTAATTCACTATGCGGCACTTGCAGGGAGAAAGGTTATGCTGCACTGATTCTCAAAGTTTAGCCTCCTGCTGTTTGCCTTAGAGGTATTTTAAACCAAGGGTTGTCTCTCAGTTAAGAGCCCATTTCAATGAGTTTGATCTTTCATATGGATAAGGGCTAACCATGTTACCTATCAAGTGAGTTTTTAAGGGTTAGAAAAACTTGACGCTCACAATCTGAAACCAGCACATTTTGAGTTCAGTGAGAATCGGATTGTACAGAATGCTGGTCAACACAGCAAAGTCCCTCTGTACACACGTGTATGCTGATCATTGGAATCCCCAAATTGCCCAGGGGGACAAGAGTTATTATCACATCATCTGCATTGGTTTAACCTGGTCAGCTATAGTTTTTGATTGCTGTCAACTCATTCATATATTTGTTATTATAATTTATATATGTTATAACATATATTATATATATAAAATATATATTGAAATATATATTAGTTATAACATATATAATGTATATGTCATATATTGAAATTCATATCTATATGAAATTATATATATGTATTTCATATATTACTAATTTTCTCTTTTTTTTTTTTTTTTTTTTGAGACAGAGCCTCAAGCTGTCCCCCTGGGTAGAGTGCCGTGGCATTACAGCTCACAGCAACCTCCAACTCCACAGGGCTCAAGCGAGTCTCTTGCCTCCGCCTCCCAAGTAGCTGGGACCAC
>CAUYTI010106323.1:0-19442 GCA_963575145.1 Galago senegalensis | reverse complement strand
TTTTTTTTTTTTTTTTTGAGGCAGAGCCTCAAGCTGTCCCCCTGGGTAGAGTGCCATGGCATCACAGCTCACAGCAACCTCCAACTCCTGGGCTCAAGCGAGTCTCCTGCCTCCGCCTCCCAAGTAGCTGGGACCACAGGCACCCGCCACAACACCCGGCTATTTTTTGGTTGCAGCCGTCATTGTTGTTTGGTGGGTCTGGGCTGGGAATTCGAACCCGCCACCTTAGGTGTACGTGGCTGGCGCCTTAGCCGGTTGAGCCATAGGCACCGAGCCATCTCACTTTGTTCTTTTTGCTCCTTCCACTCTTCCAACAACAGAAATTATTCCTCAAGTCCCATAACTGGAACAATTAGTATGGTTTCTATTTTCCTGATGGAACACTGGTAGCTAAGTCCTTCAGATAATGTTTACCCATTGATCTAGCTATTCGACGTTGAAGGATATACTGATGAAGTGGGAAAAGACACAGCCAAAATACTGTTTATTACAACATTGTCTGGAATAGCAGGATACCGGAAACAGCCTAATTCCTAAATATTCAACAATGCATCTATTAATAAGAATGAGACAGGAAAGACATGTATGAATGGAAAAGAATGTAATATGAAATCCAAAAATGGACTGAAATATATCTGGGAATTTAGTATACGACTAACGTGGTATCTCACATCAATGTCTGGCAAGGATGTTACAAGAAAAGCAAAGCACAGACTAATATCTCTCGTGAAAAAATATAAAATCCTTTACAAAGTATGAGTAAACAGAATCAAGCAATGTATAAAAAGGAAAATAAATCATGAACAAGTGGGCTTTATCCCGGGAATGCAAGGTTGATTCAATGTTCAAAAGGAAATTAATATAATTTACCACATTAACAAAATAAAGGGCCCCCCCCCAAAGAAAAAGCATACGATCACCTCCATAGAGATGGAAAAAGCACTTGTCAAAATTCATGACAAAAACTCTCAACAAACTAGAAATGGAACAGTTCTTTCTCAGTCTGATAATGGGCATCTACAAAAATCCTAGAGCTAACATCCTACTTAATGGTTATGGTTTCCTAGGCAACTCTGTATACTACAAAATAGTTGAAATTGGCATAAACTTTGTGCAGAGCAACGTGAGAATACATAGCCAGTCACTTGCCTGTTTGCTCTCAGGGGAGACCAAGAACAAGGTAAAAAGCCCACTCCTAACTAGACAACACCTGACTAGAGGTCTTAGCAAATACAAAGATGTAAGAAAAAGAAATAAAAGACAGAAAGCTCAAAAAAGAAGAGAAACTGTCTTTATTCAGAGATGCCTGATTGTATATGTGAACAATCAAATCAACACATAGTATTGGAACAGGTGGGTATCATTTGCCAAAAATTAACTTGAGTACCTTTCACTAATAACACAAGAAAAAAAATTTTTAATAGGTCAATGAAATGAAAAGCACTAGAGGAAACCATGGGACAACCATAATTTGAATGTAGAAAACCTTTGTGATTATTACTATCATCTAAAAGTATAATAAACTCATAAATACAACAATAACATGGGTGGCACCTGTGGCTCAAGTAGGGTGCTGACTCCATATACCGAGGGTGGCATGCTCGAACCCGGCCCCGGCCAAACTGCAACAAAAAATTAGCCCAGTGTTGTGCAGGGTGCCTGTAGTCCCAGCTACTCAGGAGGCTGAGGCAAGACAATCGCCTAAGCCCAGGAGTTGGAGGTTGCTGTGAGCTGTGATGCCATAGCACTCTACTAAGGGCAATAAAGTAAGACTCTATCTAAAAAAATAAATAAACAAAATAACAAAAAACTTTTACATGACTAAAGTACAACAAAAAAACTCACATGGCAAATGACAAATTGAGAAAAATATCTATGACTCATATCACAGGCAAAGAAAGGCCCATTATCTTATTATAGAGAGACTCTATAGAGAAAAAGCCTACAATCCAAAAGAAAACAGGCAAAGGAACTACAGTATATAAAAAACAAAATATATTTTAAAAAATATGTATATATATCAAAAATTCTTAAGCATAGGCGGGCTCAGTGGCTCATGCCTATAATCCTAGCACTCTGGGAAACCATGCAGGATTTCGAGACCAGTCTGAGCAAGACCAAGACTCTGTTTCTAAAAAATAAAAACAAGATGGAAAAATTGGCTGGATGTGGCGGTACAAGCCACTAAGTCTCAGTTACTTGGGAGACTGAGGCAGGAGGATTGCTTGACCCCAAAAGTTTGAGGTTGCTATGAAAGGTAATGATGCCATTATATTCTAGTCTGGGTGACAGAAAGAGACCCTTTCTCAAAAAAAGAAAGAAAAGTTCTCAAACATGGAAGGATTTTTAATCTCACCCATAATGAAAAAAATGAAAATTATATATATATATATATATACATATATATATATATATATATATATGATAGAGCTTTACTTTGTTGCCCTGGAGTTGAGCGTTACAGCATCATAGCTCACAGCAACCTCAAACTCTTGGGCTCAAGTGATCCTTTTTTTTGCCTCAGCCTCCCAAGTAACTGGGACTACAGGCACCTCCCACAACATTTTGTGTGTGTGTCTGTTTTTTTTTCAAGAGATGGGGGTCTTACTCTTGCTCAGGCTGCTCTGGAACTCCCGAGCTCAGGCAATCCACCCACCTCGGCCTATGAGAGTGCTAGGATTACAGGCATGAGCCAATGAGCCCAGCCGAAAATGAAAATTATTAATAAAAGCACTCTGAAATATAATTTTTATCAATCAGATTGGCAAAGATCAAACTTTGTTTTGAGACAGAGTCTTGTTGTGTTGCCCAGCCTTAGTACAGTGATCACAGGCACAATTATAGTACACGATAGCCTCAAACTCCTGGCCTCAAGTGTTCCTCCTGCCTCAATCTTCCGGGTAGCTAAGACTATACAGCGGCATGCCACCAAACTCATCTTTACCATACTACTGATGAGGATGCGAAGAAACAGGCACTTTTATACATTGCTAGTAGGACTATAAACTGGTACAAATTCTAGGGAAGATGATTTGACAACCCCTATAAAAATTATAGCTGTGTACACCTTTAACCCAACAATTAGATTTTGAAGACTTGACTTTACCAGTGTATTGCCCAAGTAACCTAAATGCTGAGCAGTAGGGGACTTTTAAATAAATTCAGGTATATTTACATCAAAGTTCATGAGAAAACTATACAGTGAAGGTCAATATATAGTTGATCTTCACGTAGTAACCCTCAAGATGTAGTATTAAGTTAAAGGAAGGTGCAGAACACTGTCACAGTAACTATTTGTGTATAAATGTGGAGAAAATACATGCATTTGGTTGGATAGACATAGACTACCTTGGGAAGTATTTACAAAACAATAAAATATCATTGCTCTGGGAAAAGTATCTAGATAGCCGAATGGAGGGCTGGAAAGAAAAGTTTTTTCATTATCCTTTCACACATTTACATTGAACCATGTGAATGTTTACTTATCTAAATGATAAATTAATGTTTAAATAATAAAGTAGAAGTAAAATAATATGGAAAATATTTATAGAAAATTGATAATTAAAAGAGAAATTTGGGCCACACCTGTGGCTCAGTGGGTAGGGTGCTGGCCCCATATACAGAGAGTGGTGGGTTTGAACCCTACCCCAGCCAAACTGCAACAACAACAAACAAATAGCTGAGTGGAGGGAGAGTAACTGTGGGACCACCTACGCTGCATCTTACAAGGGTACATGTGAAATTTACTAGGTGTAGAATATAAATGTCTTAACACAATAACTAAGAAAATGCCGTGAAGGCTATGTTAACCAGTTTGATGAAAACAGTTCAAATTGTATATAAAACCAGCACATTGTACTCCATGATTGCATATGTACACAGCTATGATTTAATTTAAAAAATTAAATCCAAAAAATAAAAAAAATAAAATTAAAAAAAAAATAGCTGGGCTTTGTGGTGGGCACCTGTAGTCTCAGCTACTCAGGAGGCTGAGGCAAGAGAATCACCTAGACCCAGGAGTTAGAGGTTGCTGTGAGCTGTGACTCCACAGCACTCTACTGAGGGTGATAAAGTGTGACTCTGTGTCTAAAAAAAAAGAGAGAGAGAGAGATTTAAGGCCCTACGTCATGGCTCATGGCTGTAATCCTAACATTCTGGGAGGTGAAGGCAGTGGATCACCTAAGCTCAAGAGTTCAAGACCAGCCTGAGCAAAGTGAGACACTGTCTCTACTAAAACTAGCTGGGTGTGGTGGTAGCACCTGTAGTCTCAGCTACTCAGGAGGCTAAGACAAGGATCACTTGAGCGCAAGAGTTTGAGGTTGCTATAAGCCAGGGGTCCTCAAATTTTTTGAACAGGGGGCCAGTTCACTGTCCCTCAGACTGTTGGAGGATCAGACTGCAGGCCCTGGGACTAGTCAGCTGCTAAGCAGGACAGGCAGCAGCGCAAAAACACCCTGCAGGCTGGATAAATGTTCTAGGCAGGCTGCAGTGGCCTGTGGCTGTAGTTTGAGGACACCTGTGTAAGCTATGATGCTTCAATGGTGCGCAGCCCCAGGGCATAATCCCTATCAAAATACCAACAAAATTCTTCACAGAAATAGAAAAAAAATCTTAAAATTCATATGGAACTACAAAAGACTGCAAAAGACTCCAAATAGCCAAAGCAATCCTAAGCAAACATAACAAAGCTAGAGGTATCCTACTACCTGACTTCGAAATATACCACAAGGCTGTAGTAATTAAAACAGCATAAGAACAAGCACAGAGACCAATGGAACAGAATAGAGAACCCAGAAATAAATCCACATACTGTATGCACAGCCAACAGACAAAGGCGCCAAGAACATGCAGTGGGGAACAGAAAGTCTCTTCAATAACTAGTGCTGGGAAAACTGGATATCCATATGCAGAAAAATAAAACCAGACCTTTATCTCTTGCCGTATACAAAAATAAAATTAAAATAGATTAAAGACTTAAATGTAAAACCTGAAACCATGAAACCACTAAAAGAAAACACTGGGAAAACAATTCAGGACACTGGTATGAGCAAAGATTTTTTGGGTAAGGCCTCAAAAACATAGGAACAAAAGTAAAAATAGACAAATGGGATTGTATTGAGCTAAATAGCTTCTATATGGCAAAGGAAACAGTAAAGAGACAACCTATAGAATCAGAGAAAATATTTGAAAACTAAGTGAAAAGAGATTAATAACTAAAATATACATGGCATAAGGAACTCAAAGAACTCAATAGCAAAAAAAAAGTCTGATTTTAAAAATGGGCAAATGATCTGAATAGACATTTCTCAAAAGAAAACATACCAATGGCTAGCAGGCATATGAAAAAGTGCTCAGCATCACTAACCATCAGGGAAATGCAAATCAATCAAAGCCACAATGAGACATCATCTCACTCCAGTTAAAATGGCTACTATATAAAAGCTAAAAATAACAGATGCTGGTGAGGATGCAGAGCAATGCAACACTAGTATACTTCTGATGGGTCTATACATTAATTAGAACAGTATGGATGTTCCTCAAAAAACTAGGACTAGATCTAGCATATGATCAAACAATACCACTGCTGAGTATATGCCTAAAAGAAAGGAAATTAATGTATCAAAGAGATATCTGCACAGTCTTGCTCACTGCAGCACTGTTCACAATAGCCAAGATATGCAACCAACCTAAGTGTCCAGCAGGGAATGAATGAATAAAGAAATTGTGGTATGTATGGTATACTATTCAATCTTTAAAGAAGGAAATTCTGTCATTTGCAGCAACATGGATGGAACTGGAGGTCCTTATGTTAAGTGAAATAAGCCAGAACAGAAAGACAAATATGATGTGTTCTCACTCATATATGGGCACTTAAAAAGTTGATCTCGGCTAGGTGCCTGTAGCTCAGCAGCTAGGGCGCTAGCCCCATACACCAGAATTGGTGGGTTCAAACCCAGCCCAGGCCTGCCAAACAACAGTGATGACAACTATAACCAAAAAATAGCCAGGCATTGTGGTGGGCGCCTGTAGTCCCAGCTACTTGGGAGACTGAGGCAAGAGAATCACTTAAGCCCAAGAGTTGGAGGTTGCTGTGAGCTGTGATGCCACAGCACTCTACGAGGGCAACATAGTGAGACTCTGTCTCAAAAAAAAAAAAAAAAAAGCTGATCTCATAGAGCTTATGAATGATGGTTATCAGGGGCTAGGAAGGGTGGAGGTGGGGAAGGGGTAAAAGCTTTGTTATAGGTTACAAAAACACAATTAGATAAAAGGAATAAATTCTAGTGTCAGTAGCACAATAGTTAACAATAATTTGTTGGGCTCAGCGCCTGTGACTCAAGTGGCTAAGGCTCCAGCCACATACACCTAAGGTGGCAGGTTCGAATCCAGCCCCGGCTTGCCAGAACAACAATGACAGCTGCAACCAAAAAATAGCTGGATGTTGTGGCGGGCGCCTGTGGTCCCAGCTACTTGGGAGGCTAAGGCAGGAGGCTCACTTGAGCCCAGGAATTGGAGGTTGCTGTGAGCTGTGATGTCACAGCACTCTACCCAGGGGGATAGCTTGAGGCCCTATCTCAAAAAAAAAAAAAAAAAAAACGATAATTTGTTGTACATTTCAAAATAGCTAGAAAAAAGGGTTTGAAATGTTCTAGTACAAAGATATAATAAAGGTTTGAAATGATGGCTATCTTAATTACCCTGATTTCATCATTTCACACTGCATACATATATCAAAATATTACATGTGCCCCATAAATATGTACAATTATGTTTCAATTAAAATAGCAAAAATGTACATATGTATATAAAAAGGATAAAACTAATAAATAATAAAATATTAATTGTGGTTATGTCTAGGGTTGAGGAATAGAATTAATTTCTATTTCTTTCCTTTTTCTTATTATTACTTTAAAATTCTTCTACAATAAAATGTACTCATTTTGCATAAGAAATAAAGTGAAGTCAGCTGGGTGTGGTGTCTCACACCTGTAATCCTAGCACTTTGGGAGGCTGAAGTGGAAGCATTGCTTGAGGCCAGGAGTTTAAGACCAGCTTGGGCAACATAGTGAGACTCTGTCTCTACAACAAAATAAGATACATACTCACACATTCCCTGGACCCCTAAGCTGGCTTCCAACCTGGGCAGCAGTCTCCAGGCTGGCCAGGGTGACCTTGGGGTCTACTGGCCCACCATATGGAGCAGAGTTGCGTGTCTCTCATCCCTTTGTTTGCTCATGGTATACTTTAAAATAACTAAAAGAGTAGAACTGGAATGTTCCTAACACAAAGACATAATAAATGCTTGACCTGATGGGTGCCCCACATACCCTGGTTTGATTAATTCGTATTGTATGCCTGTATCAAAACATCACTTGTACCCCAGAAAGATATATATATATATATATATGTATTACATACCCATAATAATTAAAAATTAAAAATTAAAACAAATCACATGAGTTATCACCTAACAGTATTGGAAGCCAGAATTCTGAAGTGTGTCTGCAGGGCTGTGTTCCTTCTGGAGGCTTTTACAGAGACTGCCTCCTTGCCTTTTAAGCTTGTGGAGGCTGCCTGCATTCCTTGTCTCACAGCCCCTCCTCCATTTCAAAGCTGACAGCTTGGCATCTTCTCTCTCCAGCCTCCTGCCTCCTTCTTATAAGAGCCTTGTGATTACATCAATCCTACTCTGATAAGCTAAAATAATCTTTCCATCTCTAGATCCTTAGCTTCACGATATCTGAAATATTCCTTTTACTGTGTAAGGCAACACAGTCACAGATTGGGGACTGAGCTGTGGATATCTTTAGGAAGCTATTATTCAGCTTATCGGTAGTATTCAACACAGTAACCACGATAAATAGGAGGCCTTTGATGAATTTGCATTAATTAAATAAATCTTTGCTAAAATTGTGGTCTGATGACCTATTAGTATTAGCATCACATGGGAGCTTGTTAAAATGTAGAACTCTGGTCTACCCCAAACCTACTGAATCAAAACCTGCATTTTAACAAGATCCCCAGGTGTTTCTAACCCACAGTACAGTATGAGAAGTAAGGAATTAAATGATCTAATAGTCAAAATAACAGTAACTAAACTATACTGAGCCCTTGCAACAGATGTTTTGCATGCCTTCACTGCACATGCTGTGGCCCATCTATAATTTCAGCCACAGTGGCATTAAACATTTCAGTAAGAGTGCAGATTCATGGCTGACTCCATCTAGGATGTACTTTTTGTCCCAGGGACTTCTCAAAAGGTGAGGGAGCCCAGAAGTTTAGCGGTTAACACTCCTGGACAACCCTTTACCAACGAGGATCTAGTGCTGGTGGATAAATCCTTCTGCCTCCCATTCTTGGGAAGGATGATCCTAAGAGGCTTTTCTACAGCAGGGATCTCAACAGTGGTCCCAAACATTGGCTTTTCTTCCTTTCCTGCGTCACTCTTCCTTCTCCCTCACTCCTGTTTCCTGGGATTATCTCCCAAGCAACCCACTTGTCCTTAACTCCTTCTCTTCTAGCTTGGTTTCCAGGACAATCAAAACCAAGGTAGTGCTTATTAAATACCAGGCACCCTACCCTACCATGAATTTTATATGACCTATCTAATTTTATACTCACAACACAGTGAATATTTTTATCCTGTTTTTATCCCCTTTCAGATAAAGAAAATTTGCCCAATTTCCTAGGGTTAATCAATGGCGCAGCTGGAGTGCTGGAGTCCAGGCAGCTTAGTCCCAGGGCTTGTGTACTTCCTCAGCAAACTACCTTGCCTCTACTGTGAGAATACATCATGGCTTATGTGTGTATAGTAGTTTCCAGATTAAATTTGAAAAGAATAAATCCCCTCATTGTCTAGACTGCTGCCAGAGTAAAAGGAGAAATGGACCAGAAGATCCCAGGAACACTGAAGACTTAAGCATAAAGCAAGTTCATCTCTCATAGTCATTGGAAAAGAGAAGGTAAAGAAAGTAGGATGGAGAAGCCTGCAGAGGATGGGTGGGAAGAAGGAGGACTTCCTGACAAAATCCCAGCTGCCATACCTTCCCCATCCAACGTAGGAGGAGGAGGAGACTACCTCCAGATCCAGATGGACAAGCCAACCACTTCCAGTGCTTCTCAATGGGGGCATAACGGCATTTTCAAGCAGACACTTCCTCAGTTTGTGGGACTGAGGTTAAGCACCTCTATATGCCATACAACTCCCATCCCACCAAGGCCTGTCACTTTGCTAATCACTATGATGACAAAAATTTCCTCATACATTTTCCAAATCCCCCTAAGGAGTGATGTTCTCTGTTCTTCAATCACTAGAGCTCCAAGCCAGTCTTCACAAAGTATCCCTTTCTTTTTGTTGGTGATCTAGAGCTGTGACATACGATAGTCCACCTGGGCTGGAGAGAAAGACTTACAGAAGCCATGGGCATCTTTCTCTTTGTCTTGATGGATATGGACAAAGAAGCATACAAAGCATACAGCACCAGTCACCCGAGGCGGGCGTTTTCAACCCGGAGAGAAACCTAGCCCTAGGATGAAATTGATGCTGAGAATTACAAAGTAGAAAGACAGAAAGGATGAGGATACAGTTGGTGCTAAGAATAGCAGAGTGGAAACACTAAGAGAACGCCATCCTCTCTGCAGCCCTTTGCATCAGGAGTTTCTCCCACTGCACTACACTGCCTCTACTACACAAATGTGCTCAACATCGTATAAGCAGCCAAAATGCTCTAGCGCAGCCCGGTACACTCCACGTCCTTCACAATCACTCTCATTCTTTCTTCAGCACCAGTGTCCGGAGCTGGAGAGGTAAACTGTGTGACCTAAGCTGCTGCCACAGACACACTCACGGGACATCTGCAAATGCCTCATTGTGCTTCTCCACAGCTGACTGCAGGCACAGCAGGAAGAACTCACTGTTGGCCTCTCAGCTTGTTCAATGCAGGGGCAGTGTGTGGGCATGCCTACAAACACGAGCTCTGCACGGACAGTCCTGAGCTCAAATTCTAACTCTGCCACTGCGTGAGCTTGGATCTGTCCCTTCACCTCTCTATGCCTTAATTTCCTCATGTATAAACAAAGAGTGTCAAGACCACATAGCATGCATTGTGGGGTGACTAGCAAATGGTAAGGGCTCAAAAAAAAATACAGCTGTTTATTCCTGTTTACAACATTCAGCAAAGTTCACTGAGAGCTTATCATCTGCCAAGCACTGTTCTAGGCACTAAGAATAGGTCAGTGAACAAACCAGCTTGTATTCTAGAAGGGGGAGACAGGCAGTCAACAACAAATACAATACATAAGTGAACAATGTAGCGTGCTGGAATATCATGCTATGGAAAAAGAAAACAGGGCAGGAGGGGTTGGGGAACCTTCAGGGGCCGCAAAAACAAATAGAACAGCGAGGACAGACCTCTTTTAAAAGAGGACATCTGAGCAAAGGCTTGGAGAAGGCAGGGAGTCAGCCAGGCTGAGATCTTGGAGAAAGCAATTCCAGGTGAAAGGGAGAATCACTGTGAAAGCTTATAAAGCAGGAGCAGCTACTTAGCTTCCAGATGAGCATGGTGGGGAGTGAGGACACAGGTGCAATAAGAGAGATCAAAAAGTCTCCTTTTGGGCTGGATGGTGGGCTTGTCTCCATTATGAGGACTTCAGCAGTTCCTCTGAGTAAGATAGGAATCACTGCCGTGTTTTCAGCAGAGAAGTGCAGTGACCTGACATGTATTTTAAGAAGAGCACTTAGCTCTTAGCAGTTGCGTTGAGAAGAGAAGCAAGGTCAAGGGTGGACGCAGAGATAGCAGCTAGATGGCTCCTGCAGTTATCAAGGCAAGAGATGAAGGGGGCACAGCATTGCAGTGAAGGTGATGAGAAGGGCCAGGCAGTGGGGAAATTTGGAAACTACAACTAACAGAAATGCCTCATGGATTAATTAGCGGTGGATTATAAATTAGAGAGAAGGATCAAGGATAGCTCATGGCTTTTGGCCTGAGCAACCAGAAGCACAGAAATGTCTTTAACATGAGGAAGACTGTGAATAAAACCGTTTTGGGAGGAAATGGTTGGCAGATTGATTCTAATATGTTAAGTTTGAGATGCCTATTATACATTCCAGTGGAGATGATAACTAGACAGCTGGATGGTCAAATGCAGAGTTCAAGAGAGGGGTCTGGACTGAAGATAAAAACTGGGGTTTCACTGGCATATAGAAGGTATGAAACCCTTGAGTCTGAAATCACTGAAGAAGTGAGTGTAGGTGTGAAAGAGAGCCTAGGCCTCCAGGGCAACTCAACCTTAAGAAAGCCAAGAAAAGAGCCAAAACCAGCAAGGGAGATGAAGAAGGAATTCGCCCCTCTTCCTTTTCTTCTTACTTCACTCTCTACTTCTTAGTCTTCCTTGCTATGAGGTGGATGAGGTGAAATAACGGCCCAATCGACATGGCAGCAAACAAGAGCAGTTTTGGAACGAGTGATGGAGGTGAAAGTCTGATTGCTACGTGATCAAGAGGGAACAGGAGGTGTGCGCATACAGGCCGCGAGTACAGACAACTGAGATATTTTCAGACAGGGAAAAATGGCAACTCGAGTTGCCATATTGTAAGAGAATCTGGGGGCAAGGGGATACACACACGCACACAAGGATACATGTAGAGACAGGAGAGAGGACACCACATGTGATGTTTGTGATCAAGTGAAGGGAACGATCTAGAAAAGAGGGACCATTGTTGAGCAGCAGATGGAGGGAGGGTAATTTTAGGAGCAGTAGTTAAACAGTATAGAGAGGAAGGGACTCCAGTGCCAAATGGAAGGGTTTACCTTAAGTAGGAGCAGGGACAACATGTCCAGGTGACACGACTGGAGGGAAGGCAGAGTCTGGGTGGAGAAGCAAGTAGGATGGAAGATATGGTGTGTGTGTGTGTGTGTGTGTGTGTGTGTGGTGGGGGAGTGATGAGGGAGTTCTTGTCAAATTGCTTTCATTTTCTCAGTGTGATAAGCAGCAAGGCTCTCAACTCAGCGGTGAGGAAGGGGAGGGGTGTTGGAAGCCTCAGGAGAGAAGGTGTAATATAGTCATTTCAGAGTGTGGGAAAGTAAACTAACTAGGGAAAAAGGCAGAAGGACAGTGTTGTGAGCCCACTTGAGATTTATGGTCATAAATTTAGAATGACGACAGCCCTGTTGTTTTGGACCAGTAGATTAAGCTGGACAGAATCAGAGTTTTGCCAGGTGGTTCCAGGAATAGAGAATGAGGGGTGTATTTGAAGACATGATGTAGCAACAGACATATGAAATCTCAGAGATGTAAGAACCAAAGGCCAATAATGAACAGTGAAAAGGCAGATTGGAGGTCAAAACCGGGCCAAAGAAGTGCTCAAACATGGTGAGAAGAGCAAATAGGTTGGAAGAGGTGTTGTTCGGGAAGTAGGATGCTTGAAAAGAAGAGTTCAGGTGGTGCATCTATTTGGTGATGAAAAGGTCTAGGGTACCCACATCAAAGTAGGATGGAGAAAAATGGTTGCAATTCAGGTACTAGGGTTTCAGATGGATCATTAATCTACTGAGATGCTAAATTCACCAAAAATGTTAATTGGAATGGGGTGGGAGTGAGGGACTGTGAGTCAGGTGCTAGAATCTTCTGGGAATGAGGGGGAGTGCATGGGAGCCTGTGATGACAATGACAGCCGTAAGGAGGGGGCGGTATAGTCTGATGGCAGGTACTTCAAGGCAGCTGGGGGAGGGGTTAGAGATCTCTGCCAACAGTTTGTCCTGAATTCCGCTCTCTAGTATCTCAATAAGCTTCCTACCCTCTTTTGGCAGCTGAGAGGCCATCCAGGATAAGGGCTTTTTTCAGGGGCGGGGGTCAGAAGGAAAACAGGGAACAGTTGGGACTTCTATTCCCTCTTCTGTGCTTCCAAAATACCAAGGCAGTGTTTTGGATATTTAAAAGAACATTTGAAATGCCTTTGTTTGTTTCTGCCTCTGTGCAACATTGTGCTGCTGAAGGATAGGGAGCTGGTAACCATGGCAGTGGAGCAGAGGGTGGTGGTGAAAGGGTGAGTTTTAAATGGGGTGAACTTCACTAAGGCAGCACCCAGCTCTGGAACCCTCATGGCCTCCTTGGAGTGCTTTGTTCATTCAGCCTACTTAGAGAAAGAAAGCCTGCCTTCCTCCCTGCTGAGAAGCAGGCTTTGAAAGGCTTTGCCAGACTCCATAAGGAGAGGATGTGTCCCTGGGAGCAGGTTTTGGGGGTTTGCCTGACAACCTGGGTCAGCAGGGAACTTGGGGCACCCTGTCATGAACTGGACAGTCTGTGACGGCACAAAAGCCAGCTCTGCAGCATGCAGGATGCCGAGATCTCACACACTGTCAGCTGTCTCACCAACCCTCCCTGGACAGGTGGCCACTCCTGAGGGCGGCCCAAAATTCTGGCCAATGAATGAGGCAGCCAGGCAGGGCCTCCACAGGAAGGTATGTGGCAGGGGGGAGGCCGAGAAAAGAGGAAAAGTAGGAAGGGAGGCTGCCACCTTTTTCACACTCCTAGATGGGGAGCCCCAGGAGCCTTTCCAGGACAAAGAAGTGTCCTAAGTGGATAAAGAGCAAGGCAGGCAGGACAGGGCAGGGCAAAGTCCGGGCACAGCTCTGGTCCAGGGAAGTCCCATGACTGCAGTTTAGCTGCAGGTTCCCCAGCTGCTCCGGGCGGGAGCCGGCGCGGGGTGAGGGGGCGGGGAGGAGGAGGGAAGTAAACAGGAGACCACAGAGAGAACACTAGCCGCCTCCGGTCCCCGGTGGGTGGCTGTATGTGTGGAAATGAAACTGGGAGGAGGAGGGAGAGAGGGAAGAGCGAGCACGCACTTCGCTGCTGTCATCCACCTCGCCTCTCCCGACCCTCCAGCCCACTCCCCACCTGGGTAGGGGGTGGGAGGAGGAAGGTTCACTGGGCGCCCTCCCCCAAGAAAGAGTAGCTGGTTCAGCTGTCGGTGAATCAGACACTGTCTCAGCAGCTTGTCACCTGCGCTCGGGAGGGGAACAGAGGGCAACCTTGGAACTTGGGAGGGAGGAGTCTGGGGAGGTGGAAGAGTCAGTACTGGGCCTGAGCCTGGGCGTGGGGAAAAAGGATGTCCATCTCCCATAATTACACACATCTCGACCCGATCCCCGGACCGGGTAGAAGGGGTGGGACAAGGGCGCGGAGGCACAATTGAAGGGAGACTTGGGAGTGGCGGCGGGGAAACGAATTGGGTGGGAGTATACTGCGGCGCGCGGCGCGGGGGTGCACGGCTGGCGCGGGCCGCCGGGTAGCTGCTGCCCGGCGCCTGCCCGCGCGGGGTTATGCGAGGTAACCGCGAGCGGGAGGGGGAGGGAGGCGGCGGGGGCCGCGGGCCGGGGTGTCTGGCACTCGTTGGACAAAGAGATGATGAAACGTGAGCGCTATATTTACCAAGGGGGTGGAGACGGGGCGGGGGGGGGAGTAAAAAGGACAAACTGTTCCACAACAACCACAGGAAACATAGCCCATCTGACTCACCGGGAGGGCCGCACCGACCCCCTCGAGGGCTTAGCCAGGAGGCCGGCGCAGGGCTGGAGAGCGCGGGGGCTCCAAGGACCGGACCGAACCTGGGCGCTACGCTAGGAATGGGTTGGTCTATAAATAAAGGCACATTCGATCCAAGTGTGCGTGTGCGCGTGTGTGCGTGGCTCTTGTGGGGTAGTCGAGAGAGTGGAACGGCAGGAATGTTTCCTAACCCCGTGGCCGGACCATCGCAGGAGAGATTTGCCTGCGAACTCGGAGAGCACAATTCCTGCAAAGTCATCTCCTATAGCACAGCTCGGCCGGCCCGCCCCGCCCCGCCCCGCCCGGGGACAGCGGCACCCGCCTCCCCCACTCCCTCCCCACCCTGGTGCCCTGCTCTCAGAGTTGGGGTGCGGTGCGGTACGGTGCGGACTATGTTTAGAAGCTGATGTCATCTCTACACCCTACTCCGCAGTGTTCCCAGGGGGATCGCAGGGCAGGTTTTCCTCTTACTCGCGGGCGTGGGGGATGGAAGGTGGCCTGTCCTCTCCAACACACACCCTACACCCATCTTACCCGGGAGATTAAAAAAAAAAAAAAGCAACACCGCTAGAGTTATGAAACAGTGTGGAGGGGGCGGTACGTGCACGCGGAGGGCGCAAACTCAGAGCTGGGGCCGCGTGGGGCTAACCGGCCCCCGCCCACTGCCACCCATTCCCGCCCTCTCCGCCTCCCTCCAGGAGCAGGGGCTAATTTCAAGGTTAGCTCACGTGGGCGCGGGCGCCCGGAGCTCCTTGCACGAGTTTGGGGCGGGTCCCTCATCCCCCAATCTAGGGCAGTTTGTTCAACTGCAGTAAAGGGAGCTGGATGTTCCAGCAGGGAAAGGATTTCTGAGAACTGGGACTGTCCTCAGATGAACTCGCCTCCTCAGGCTGCTGCGGCGGCGGCCGCCTGCGGAAGACTTTTTAAAAGGGCGATGCCAGGCCCGAGCGCGCGGCCCGCAAATGGCTGAGTCGCCCGCCACTCGGCGGCCGCGGCCGAGCGCCCGCCCCCGAGCGTTGGTGATTCACCCAACGCCGCGCGGGGGGCTACGAGCTAAACTTATCCTCCTGCATATGCATGAACGGGTGGCCTTTCTGCTCTGCTAAGGAGAAGGCTGGAGTTTTGCGAAAGGCTGCTAAGTGGGGCGGGAGCAAAGTAGGGCGTCGGGCAAGTTTTCGCGCCTTCCTGGGCTCCCCTGTCCAGCCCCATGGGTGTTAACTGCGTTTATGGCCACGGGCGTCCCACTAGCTCCGTCTTTAAACCTGATTGGATTTCAAATTCAAGAACAACGCCATTGTTGGAAGCCAGATCCCTTTAGCCCTGATTCTCCCTCAGGCTTTCCACCTTCCCTAATTCCCCTGCATTCATTAAAATCAGCACGGATTTCCCACCCCGAATATGTCCCTGTGCCTGCATAGGGTAGCTGAACCGAAGGGCCTGGGCCCTGGAAGGGAGAAGGCTGGATCCAGCCCAGAGCGAGGTCTGACACGTGATCTCCTACCCCCAGCGGGCCATCTGTTCTCCTCCTTCCTTCCCGCTTGGAGGCTGGCAGTTCTGCCCGGCATGGTCCACGCCTCCCAGCAGGAAAGAGTGAGAAAAGCCAGAATTGGCAGAACCCAATACCTACAGTGTGTGATTTTAGCCTGAACTTCCCTAGGGGCTTGGGTAGTGACAAGGCACGGCAATTTGTATGTTAACTTGAGCGCCAGGTGATCAGCTTCACCCGGCAAGGTGGGGGAAACCCTGCCTTGGGCTCAGGTCAGAGAAGTATCTTCAGGGGAGGAGCCTAGAAATCTGCGGCATTCACCAGGAAGTACCTTATTTCGGGCCAGGGTGGAAAATTGACCTGGGAAAAAGAATAGATTCTTATAGCCGCCAGGCCACTTCCAGCTTGAAGGAAGAAAAAACCAGACCGTGAAGTGAAGAAGAGATTTGGAACACATTTTTATTTGTGCCTGCTATCTCATTACATGTTTGGTTTAAGGTATGCTGACCTTCAGTGCCATAAAGAGCAGTGTTTGTTGGTGCACAGCAGATGAGGTGGTATTTTAAAGACCTAAGTCTTGCCCCAGTTTTTTTTTTGTAGGTTTTTTTTTTTTTTGAGATCCCTTTAGAGTTGGAGTTTGGAGGAGACTATAGACACATGTTAATCTAATCCCACCGATTTACAGATAAGGAAATACTCTCAGAGGTTGCCTGAGGTCGCACAGCTCCTGCAGATAGAGGCCTGGTCCCCACCCTGGCCTACAACTAACTCCTGTAGAGAAACAGTTCACGGTAGGCACTCCCTCTCATTAGAGGTGACACCCCCCTCCCCATAACACAGTAATTAGAATACACAGAAAACAAGGTTTTTATGTTCTGACTACAGGCCCATTAGCCATTGTTTTGAGAACTTAGATTTTAAAGCGAAGGTTTAGGCAGAATTTAAAGAGAATATATAAGCTGGAAGTTGGAGTCTAAATTTTCATTGCTCTTTACATATTCAAAATGTGTACTTAAAAAGACTAACTTGGGGAAAATAGATCTCTTACATTTATGTGGCATAATACACACTTTGGTGGTAAATTATTTATTTTAATTAGGAATGATTCATATTAATTTGGGCCAATTTATTTTGCCATACTTTAACTGAGACAACCACATGCTGGCAAACAGCATAAGCTGGTTTTAATCATAAAACTATTCTAACTGCTCGGTGCCTGTGGCTCAAGTGGCTAAGGCGCCAGCCATGTACACCTAAGGTGGCGGGTTCGGGTTCGAATCCAGCCAGGGCCCGCCAAACAACGACAGCTGCAACCAAAAAATAGCTGGGTGTTGTGGAAGGCACCTGTGGTCCCAGCTACTTGGGAGGCTGAGGCACGAGACTCGCTTGAGCCCAGGAGTTGGAGGTTGCTGTGAGCTGTGATGCTACAGCACTCTACCCAGGGGAACAGCTTGAGGCTCTTCCTAAAATAAAAACTATTCTAACATATATCCCAACATAGCAAGAAGATTTCATTGTTGAAAATACAGGAAAAAAATCCTGATTAGAAATTATTTGTTGCAATATATCGTATACAAACACACACACACACACACACACATATTTGTGTTGTAACACAAGGCCTGAGACTCTTTTCATTTTGTGTTTCTCCATGCCTTGCTCATTGCCAGGAACATAAATACCTGGAGAATGAAGGCATAGAAAAGGAGGAAAAGGAAGAGCATTGTACCACTCCTGAGTGGCTGGGCTTTAAAGATATTCTAAATCAACTCAAGCAGGAGTCATATTTGTAAAACGTATAAAAGAGAAATTCATGTGGATGCAATCTCAATTTTCTCTTGTTACTTTATTTTATAACTCTGAAATGAGTGAATTGTAAGAGTTCAGAGTTTATGTCTAGTCCAAACAAAATGAAATTAAAGGTTAGCCAGGGGCAATGGCTCACACCTGTAATCCTAGCATTATGGGAGGCCAAGGAGGATGGATTGCTTGGGCTTCAAGCACCAGCCTGAGCAAGAGCGAGACCCCATCTCTACTAAAAAAATAGCCAGGCATTGTGGCAAGTGCCTGTGGTCCCAGCTACTCAGGAGGCTGAGGCAGGAGGATCACTTTGAGCCCAGGAGTTTGAGGTAGCTATAAGCTATGATGTGATGGCACTCTATCCAGGGTGACAGAGTAAGATTCTGTCTCAAAAAAAAGAAAGAAAATAAAGGGGGAAAAGGGCAAGTAGCAAAGGAGGAAAAATTTATATTTTTTAAGAAAAACCTAAGGTGATTGATATTTTCAAATTCATGGATTATGTCATTTTAGAGGGAAGATATGAACTTTTCTTCTTTTTTTGGAATAATCTGATGTTAACCCTACATCTCTCTATAGATGACTGGGCCTAAGTAGTCCATTTTATCTTGCAATATGTAACTGAGAGGTTGTATGGGCCACGATCATAGGGATCCTGGAGAAATCCCACTAGTGTTTGTGCTGGGCCTTAAAGAGGTAAGCAAAGGTACAATTTCTAAGTGATCATGTATCCTAGGGGACAGAATTTGTCCCAGAAAAATCAGGAAGTAGGCAAACTCCCCTGGGCTTCAGTGAATTCTTTTCTAAAATTAAGGGGATTAAAATGCAAGAACTCCAAGACTGGCTTCACTTTTACATGCTATGATATGCTAACCTTACAAGGTTGGTGTAAGGATGCTTACAGGGTGCTGAGTACAGGGCCTGGCACAGAGTAAGCCCTTCACAAAAGAGGGCAGAGATAATGATGCTGATGGTGATGATATTCTTTGTTGACCAGCATCACCTTTCTATACCTTTCTTCCCTATGCAGTCACCTACTGCAATATCTCCCCTGTACTACTTTAAAAATAAAGTCAAAATAAACATCCCTAGACTTAAAATCAGGAGAGTTAATTTGGGTCCCTTCCCTTGGAAAATAGGAACCTGGGGTAACTTTCCCTTAAAGGTTAACAGCCAGTGGGAGTCAGGGTTCGCTATCACTCAATCACACAGAAGCAGGTATCTCTCACACTCAGGAAAGTGAATGTATTTTTAATTAATTGTGCTGACAGTATGCTTCCTGCAAGAGACACTAGCCCTACATTCTTTTCTCAGCTATCAAGATGGAAGACAACCCCATCGGTTCATTCACGAGAGGCAAAGTGAGTTAATCAGACTCCAAGACCCATACTAATTGTTGATCAAGTAATGCCATAATATTCAATGGTTAAGGATCTCTGTCTGGTTCCAGCTCTTTTTTTTTTTTATTTTTTTATTTTTTTGAGACAGAGCCTCAAGCTGTCCCCCTGGGTAGAGTGCCGTGGCATTACAGCTCACAGCAACCTCCAGCTCCTGGGCTCAAGCGAGTCTCTTGCCTCCGCCTCCCAAGTAGCTGGGACCACAGGCGCCCGCCACA
>CAUYTI010106322.1:0-17513 GCA_963575145.1 Galago senegalensis | reverse complement strand
GCGCCTGTAGTCCCAGCTACTTGGGAGGCTGAGGCAGGAGACTCGCTTGAGCCCAGGAGTTGGAGGTTGCTGTGAGGGTGATGCCATGGCACTCTACCCAGGGGGATAGCTTGAGGCTCCATCTCAAAAAAAAAAAAGATTCCTCTGAAGTCCTTCCTAGAGAATGGACATGCCAGCATATGTTCCTTCTGCTATGAGAGGAGTTAGAAATATGGGATGAAAAAAATGAAGGACTTCCCTGACTGATTCACCATGGACTGAATGTGAGAACTCACTGGCCTTGGTTCCCATGAGCTTCCAATACCCAAAGAGAAATAAAAGTCTTGCCATCTAAGAGATTCAGAGCAGGGCCAAGCAGAGAGTAGGAGGGAGGTTATTCAGTGATATTTAAAACTCTATATAAGAATCCTAATGTATTTTCCTCTTGCTTCTAAATTGAAATCTGTAAGATGATGCAACTGGAACCCAGATGAATTTCCACACCAAAAGGATATTAATCAGAAGAAAGTAAGCAAGCAGCATGGACAACTGTGCATTCTTAGTGGAAAGGCACTGATGATGTGTTCAGAATCACTACCTCTCCAGTTGGACTGACAGAATGAAAGCCATTTATTAGAAGATCAGGAGGTAATAGGATCTTTTGTATATTTTCCCTTTCTTGGGCTAGTTACAGGGCTCTCAGCATCAGAGCTGAATCTGCGTCCTCCACCCCCCAAAAGAATTCCTTCTTTACTTACAGTTTGAGAAATTTGCTTCAGCATCTCATCTACCCAAAGTGGAAATATCATTTGTTCTAGATATGTTCTTGATGAAGAAAGTTTTGCCTGAACAGATCACCCATGTTCACAAAAAAGAGATGTAAGGACACACACACATTTATGACCAGGATTCTCCTCCAGTAGTTAAAAGGGAAGCCTTGGGCACAAAGAGGCAATGAACAACCCAATAACTTATGCTAAAAAGACCAAGCGTGAGCCTCAGATGGTATAGGGGAAGATGATGAAGTAAATCATTAATTCCTTAATTTGCATATTCATTCAACTAGTATTTATTATACATCTACAATTACAGTAAAAAAACAAACTGTTAATCCATGTACACACCAAGAATCATTTGTACATCGAATAACACATGAACCTTGCATGTATACAAGTGACTCTTTTTCAGAAGTAAGTATGTAATGGAGATAAGTGGCCACCACTTTGCTGGCTTCTCCTCATTTCCTACCTATTTAAACCATAGTACTCTAGGACTCAGACTTTTCTCTAAGTATGGCCATTCTCTCAGTGTTGTTAACTGATCCTCATGGTTTCAGAAGCTATCAGTTTTGGATGGCTCCCAAATTCTCACCTTTACCTAAGACCTCCTTGCTCCATTTGAGCCTACAATATTCCATTCCTTGATTGACATTTACATGTCAATATCTATAAGCTAACTATGCTTAACTAAGCTTCCAAGCATGTTCCTTCATGGTTCTTCCCATTATGGCAACCCCATCCTCCAAGATGCTTATCCCAAAAGAGAAGTGAGTTATTTTATCACTTCTTTCTTAGATAACCACAAGTGACCAGTCAGGAAATTCTACCAGCATTACTTTTAAAATACTATAAATATAGAATACAACCAACACCTACTACTACTATCACAACCACAACCTCTCTGGACCAAGTCACCTGGATCATTGTAAATGTCTCACAGTCTAACTCCCTAGTTCTTCCCTTTGTCCTTTAGCATCTATTCTCTAGACAGTAAGCAGAGAAATCCTTTAGAAACATGAGACAGATCAGCTCACTGCTCTGTTCCAAACCATCCAATTGTTTCCTATGTCAAGCAGAATATGACTACAATTCCTTCCAATGGCCTGTAAGGCTCCTCCTGATATTAACTACTATAGTCACACACACACTTCCCACCCCTACTCATTTACTTTGCTACAGCCATATTTTTCTTCTCTCAAACAGTTAAGCAGACTTCTGACTTTGCACTTGATGTTTCCTCTTACTGGAATACTCTTCCCTAAAGTAACAACATGGCTCAATTCCTGTCTTCCTATGACATGTCATTTTACATATAATACTCTGTATGAAATAACTACTCCCACTCAAGACTTCCTGGCACATAGTAGCTTCTCAATAAGAAAAGAGGCATGTGTCATTTGATATATGAATAAAGTGTCCTTAAAAGCTGGTAAGAGAATTTAATTTCTCATAGGAAGAGAACTGACTCTGTTGACAAAACCCCTTGTAAAGTTATTAGGAATGAAGGTGAAATCTTGGGAACATAGGTGTAAACAAGAGCCAAGGGAACAAGGAGGAAAACCATGAAATAAGAAGAGGCATTTGATTTCTGTTCTTTTTTTTTTTTTTTTAAAGTCAGATTAATATCAGGGTATAATAGACTACGTTATAATGTTTGCATTTGTTAGGGAAGGTTCCTATTGTCGTTGTGTCCTCCACACAGGAGGTGTGCCATATACACTTACATTGTGCTCATTCAGTAAGAACACACCTCCCTCCTCCCACTGCCCCAACTGTAATTAAATTGAGTTTTTCTCTTATGTGGGTGTGTATTAGTTCACCTACTGACTTCATATTAGTGTTGAGTGCATTGGATACTTACTTTTCCATTCTTATGATACTTTACTAGGAAAAATGTGTCTCAAATCCATCCAGGTTAATACAGAAGATGTAAAGTCTTCATTTTTTTATGGCTAAATAGTATTCCATAGTATATATATACCACAGTTTATTAATCCATTCATGAGTTGATGGGCACTTGGGTTGTTTCCACATCTTGGCAATTGTAATTTGAGCTACAATAAACAATCTAGTGCAAAAGTCCTTATGATAAAACGATTTTCTTCTTCTGGATGAATGCCTAGTATTGGGATTGTGGGATCAAATGGAAGGTCTATTTTGAAATCTTTGAGTATTTTCCACTTCTCTCCAAAGAGATTGTATTAGTTTGCAATCATACCAACAGCATTAAGATATTCACTCCACATCCACGCCAGTGTTTGCAATTTGGGGACTTTGTAATGTGTCCTATTCTCACTGGGGTTATGGGATATCTCAGGGTGGTTTTGATTTGCATCTCTCTAATGATTAGGGATGGTGAGCAGTTTTTCATATGTTTATTAACTATTTATCTGTCTTCTTTAGAGAAGGTTCTGTTCATGTCTCTTACCCAGTGATAAATGAGATTATTTGTCCTTTTTTTGTTGATTAATTTGAGTGAGTTCTCTGCAGATTGTAGGTATCAGCCTTTTGTCAGATTCCATAGCATGCAAGTATTCTTTTTCATTCAGAAGGTTGTTTATTTCCTTTAATTGTTGTGTCCTTAGCTATGTAGAAGCTTTTGAGCTTAATTAAGTAATATTTGTTTTTTTTTTTCTTATTGTTGCAATTGCCAATGAAGTCTTCATCATAAAATCTTTCCCCAGGCCAACATCATCAACAGTTGTTTTCCATACTTTAATTGGTCTGAACAACATGATATCCTACAACACCATAATAGCTGTGGACTTTAATACCCTTTTTACAGAACTGGAAAGATCTTCTAAACAGAAACTAAACAAAGAAACAAGGTATTTAAATGTGACCCCTAAAACAATTGTGCTTAATAAACAGACAGAACATACCATCCCAAAGCAAATGAGTACATGTTCTTCTCAATAGCCCTTGGATCATACTATAAAATTGATCATATCCAAGGACACAAATCAAACATCAACAAAATTAAACTAATTGAAATTATACCTTGTAAATTTTCAGACCATAAAGGAGTAAAGGTACAACTCAACTCCAAGAAAAACCTTCCTCCCCACACAAAGGCATGGAAAATAAACAACCTTATGTTGAATGACAGTTGGGTCAAGAAGAAGATAAAGAAGGAAATTATTAGATTGTTCAAACATAACAACAATGAAGACACAAGCTATCAGAACCTGTGGGACACTGCAAAAGTAGTCCTAAGAGGGAAATCCACTATATTAGATGCCTATATCTGAAAAGCAGAAAGATCACACATCAACAACCTAATGAATCATCTCAAGGAAATGGAAAAAGAGCAATCCAAATTCAAACCTAGAAGAACAAAAGAAATAACCAAAATTAAATCAGAAATAAATGAAATTGAAAACTAACAAATCCTTCATAAAATTAATGAAACAAAAAATGTCATTCTTTTAAAAGATAAAATCAATAAACCTTTGGCCAGAATAACTAAAAACAAAAAAGTAAAATATCTAATAACCTCAATCAGAAATGAAACAACAACAGATACTACAGAGATACAAGAATTATTTCTGACTACTACAAGAAACTCTATGCCCAGAAATTTGATAATGTGGAGGAAATGGACCAATACCTGGAATCATATCATCTTCTTAGACTTAACCAGGAAGAAACAGATCTCTTAAAGAGAACAATATCAAGCACTGAAATTGAAAAAATTAAAATTAAAAAGCTCACCCCCCACACACAAAAAAGGCCCTGTATCAGATAGCTTCACACCAGAATTCTATCAAACCTTCAAAGATGAGCTTGTCCCTGTACTGTAGAACCTATTACAAAACACTGAGAAGGAAGGAAACTTCCCCAAAACATTCTATGAAGGATACATCACCCTGATACCAAAACAAGGAAAGAACCCAACTAAAAAGAACCACAGACCAGTTTCACTAATGAATAGCAATGCAAAAATACCTAATAAAATCCTAGTAAATAGATTACAGCTACACATCAAAAAAAAATTATACAAGACAATCCAGTAGCCTTTATCCCAGGAATGCAAGGCCATTTAACATACACAAATCCATAAATTCACCACATAAATAGAAGCAAAAGCAAAGACCATATGATGTTCTCTACAGATGAGGAAAAAGCACTTGACAAATTTGGCATCGTTTTCTCACAAGAACTCTTAAGCAAATAGACATAGAGGGGAGATTTCTTAAATGGATAGAAGTGATCTATGAAAAACCCATAGCTAACATCATACTGAATAGAGTAAAACTGAAAGTTTTTCCACTTATAACTAGAACAGAAAAAATTGTCCAAATTCACCACTACTATTCAACAAATTTCTAGAAGTTCTAGCCAATGCAATCAGGCAATAGAAGGATATTAAGGATATACAAATAGGGGCAGAGGAGGTCAAACTCTCACTTGTTGGTGACATAATCTTATACGCGTCAGAGACTCAGCCACAAGACTCCTGTAAGTGATCAAGAAATATAGCAATGTCAAAGCTAAAAATCAGTAGTCTTCATATATGCCAACAGTCAGGTTGAGAGGTGAATCAAGAAATAATATCCTTCACAGTAGCTTCAAAAAAAAATGAAATACCTGGGAATATACATAACAAAGAACATGAAGGATCTCTACAAAGAGAATTATGAAACCCTAAGAAAAGAAACAGTAGGAGACATTAATAAATGTAAGAACATATTACGCTCTTTGCTGGAAAAAAATCAACACTATTAAAATGTCAACAATGGTTAAAATACCAACATCATTCTTTGAAGAACTGGAAAAGACAGTTCTTCGTTTTATTGGGAGCAAGAAAAATACCCATTCAGCCAAGGAAATTTTTAGTAATAAAAGCAAAGCCAGAGGCAGTTTTGTTTTGAGGTACTCCACCAGTCTCCTGTTCATATTACAAGTCCACAGTGATGAAAACAGCATGGTATTGGCACAAAAAATAGAGACATACACATATAAAAGAAAATAGAAAACCAAGAGATGAAACCAGCCTCTTATCACCACCCGATCTTCAATAAACCAAACAAAATCATACAGTGAGAGAAAGACTCCCTATTAATAAATGATGCTGGTAAAACTGGATACCCCCATGCAAAAGACTATAACTGGACCTGCACCTTTCACCACTTACAAAAATTGACTCAAGGTAAATAAAAGATTTAAAACTACGACATGAAATTGTTTCTGTTCTTGAAAGAAATAGAGAGGTAAAAGAAGGGACAGAGAATATGAGGACAAAGAGAGGTAAAGTGGTCTATGAGGAAAAAACAACCTACAAGGTGAAAAGTAAAACCTATTATAAACAGAGTACCAAATTTTCTGTCTGAAGTTCTGTTTTATCAACAAGTAAGTCTGTTAAACTTACACATTGCTTTTTATGAGTTTTATGGAGCTCACAGTCCTGTCTGGCTTAATACTGGGTAGAAAAGAGCAAAGTGAAGGGTACAAAATAATTCATAAACTAAGACAGCACAAGTTTGAAACCAGATATGGCCATGAAATTACAAACACGTCTTCATATCCAGCCCCTTAATATTCAAATATATCTTGAGAAACTTTGGACTTGGACAGGAATTTTCATTTGAACTTATTTTACCTAATTGCTAATTGAACTAATTTTACTTAGATCTCAAGGGGGAAAAATTTTTCAGAAAACAGGTAGTACCTGTGGCTCAAAGGAGTAGAGTGCCAGCTCCATATGCCAGAGGTGGTGGGTTCAAACCCAGCCCCCACCAAAAACTGCAAAAAAAAAAATCTCAGAAAACATTTAGACTATATGCAGATTTAATGACTAATAAAATCTTACCGCTTTAAAAACATTCCATAATTTATGGCAAGTTTTTGTCATCACATGTTATTTTCAATCAATACAAGCTAAAAGTACAACCAATATCATGTAAGAATAGATAGATATTTTTTAGTTAAAGGGGGGGTTCAAAATTTGAGAAGTTTGGGAACCATAGATTATAGGGCACAATCTGGGCATAATTTTTTAAGTAAAACAACCAGAGAGCCACTTAGGCTATCAACTTTTTTCTCAATAACATAGCCATAAAATACTTAATTTTGAGCAATGTAGCTTATTATAAGCTTTTTCTAGCCATCCCTTCAACCACCTAGACCTTATTCTCATCAATTTGCAAAACACATCTAATTGAATGGTGTTCTTAATTTATAAGATTATTATACAATTACATGTTCAGGGGTCATTCTCAAAATTCATGACTTGAGTTTTAGGATAATTTATTTTAATCCTTTGGAAGAGGGAAGTATTTAAATAGCCAGCCAGCCATTAATTAAACTCACTCCACTTTTTCTGAAAATAATACTGTATCACCTGCATAAGACAGAATGCTTGTCTTTCTCTTTTCTCTGGCACAAACACACATCCAAGGATACTTTCAGATCATTAAATTCTTTGATGTGTGAGTTTAGCTAAGCTATGGTGCCCAACTGTTTGATCAAACACCAATCTAGATGTTACTGTAAAGATATTTTACAGATGGGATTAATATTTGCAACCAGTAGACTTGAGTAAAAGAGTTGACCCCTTCATAATATGAGTGGGCCTCATCAATTCAGTTACAGGCATATGAACAAAGACTGAGAAGGTTTCTTGAAGAAGCAATTCTTCCTCAAGACTGCAACAAAGAAATCTTTCCTGAGTTTCTCACCTACTGCTCTGCCCTAAAAAGTTCAGTTTCAAGATTGAAATATCAACTCTTGTGTGTGCATGTATGTGGTTTGATCTCTTTTTATAATTTATTTTTTATTTTAAATTAATATGAGGGTACAAATTTTTAAGTTACATTGTTCTCACTTCCAGGGGCAATATCAACGCTTATCTGAATTTCTGAACTACCAGGCTATGCTACAAATTTTAAACTTGCCAAACTCTACAATCATGTGAGCCAATTTCTTAAAATCTTAATACATAGATAGATAGACAAACAGACAGATCTATCTTAGTGGTTTCTCTAGAAAACCCAGATTAATACAAGGTACAAGTTAAAAAGAAAGAGGAAGAAATAAGAACACACACATGCACACAAAGGAATGTGAAAGCAAGCAAGCAAACAAACAAAAATCCTTATTTTACTCCCACTTGACATTGATACCTAGAAACTTTCTACTCTTTTTCCTACTGATAAGCAATTAATCACCCAAACACAATGCTTTTTAACAGAGCCCAAGCTGTTAAATTATTCTGGATTAGCTAAGATTACTTCAATTGCAAGGACTAGCCAAGATTAATCCAGTTGCAACTCACAACCTGACTAAAATTAGCTTAATTGAGAGATTCAACCTCTCTATGTGTACTGACTCATCCTCTCTAACTACTGAAGAGCTTCCTCCATATCATGCCAAAAGCAATTCTAGCTTCATATCCTTCAAGCTTTTTGACTCCAAGGGCAATGCACTATCTTTTTTTTTTTACCAGACTAATTTCATTTCTAAGGTAAAGTTAGGTTGTAGTTGAGCCCAGGGGGTATACTGAATACCCTCACATTGTGCATATTAAATGAGATCCTGCTAATCATCCTCCTTCTTCCTCCCTCCTCTCTCCCTCTTTTGCTCCCCCTTGCTAGACTATACCTATGTTTTTCACTTTCTTGTGGGTGTGTAGTTTTTATATATTGGTTTCATATTACTATTGAGTACATTGGATACTTTTTCCATTCTTGAAGTACTTTACTAAGAACAATGTGTTTAAACTCCATCCAGGTAAACACAAACAATGTAAAATCTCCATCTTTTCTTATGGATGAATAGTACTCCATGGTATACATATACCACAGTTTATTAATCCATTCATGGGTTTACCAGCATTTGGATAGCTTCCATACCTTGGCAATTATAAATTAAGCTGCAATAAACGTCCTGGTGCAAATGTCCCTTTGGTAAAAATTATTTTGTTCCTCTGGATACTTAGTAATGGGATTGTGAGATCAAATGGAAGGTCGACTTTTAGTTCTTTGAGAATTCTCCATTCTTCTTTCCATAGAGGTTCTATTAGTTTACAATCCCATCAGCAGTACAAATGTGTTCCCTTCAGTCCACATCTATGCCAGCATCTGCAGATTCAGGTTTTTGTGATATGGTATACTCTCACTGGGGTTAGGTAGAATCTCAGAGTGGTTTTATTTGCATTTCTCTGATGACTAGGGACAATGAGAATTTTTTCATGTGATTTTTGGCCATTCATCTGTCATCTTCAGAGAAGTTTCTGTTCAAATATCTTCCCCACTTATAAATGGGGTTGTTCTTTTCTTGTTGATTAATTTAAGTTCTCTGCCAATTCTAGTTATCAAGCCTTTGTCAGATTCATATCTTGGAAACATCTTCCCCATTCTGACTGTTGTCTGTTTGCTTCAATTGTCTTAACCTTAGCTATGCAGAAGCTTTTTAGCTTAATCATGTCTAATTTATTTTTGCTGTTGCTACAATTGCCTATGGGATCTTCATCATAAATTCTTTTCCCAAGCTGATAGCATCTAGAGTTTCCCCCACACTGTCTTCTAGAACTTTTGTCTCATCTTAAATTTAAATCTTATATCTAGCAAAAGTCAATTTTTGTAAGCAGTGAGAGGTGTGAGCCCAGTTTCAATCTTCCACATGTGACCAACCAGTTCTCCCACCACCATTTATTTTTTTTTACCACCATTTATTAAATAGGGATTCTTTACCCCAGTGTATGCTTTTGTTCTTTTGTTCAGTTTATCAGAGATCAAATGTTGACACATGGATGAGTTTATCTCTAAGTTCTCTATTCTATTCCATAGCTCTATAACTCTATTTCTGTGCCAGGAGCATGCTGTTTTGATTACCATAGACTTGTACTATAACCTGAAGTCTAGGAACATGATACCTCTAGATTTGTTTTTATTTCTTAAAATAGTATTGGCTATTGGGGGGGGTTCTGATTTGGTATAAAACAAAGTACTATTTTTTCAAGTTCTTCAAAGTATGATGTTGGTGTTTTGATGGGGATTGCATTAAACTTATAGATCACCTTAGGCAATATGGACATTTTAATAATTTTATATCTTCCCAGCCATGAGCATGGTATATCTGTCCGTTTGTTAAGGTCTCCTGCTATTTCTTTTCTCGGGGTTTCTTAGGGATTCTCCTCATGGAGATCCTTCACATCCTTTGTTAGATATATTCCCAGGTACTTCATTTTCTTTAGAGCTACTATGAAAGGTATTGTGCCTTTGATTTTATTCTCAGCTTGACTATTATTGGTATATATGAATGCTATTGATTTGTTGGCATTTCTTTTTGTATGCCAAAACATTATTATATTCCTTGATCACTTCTAAGAGCTTTGTAGTTGAGTTCCAGCAGTTTTGAAGGTATAAGATCACATCATCCACAAAGAGCAAGAGTTTGACCTTCTCTGTCCCCATTAGAATACCCTTGATCTTCTCTTGCCTGGGTGCATTGGCTAGGACTTCGAGCACTGTGTTGAATAGCAGTGGTGACAATAAGCATCCTTGTCTAGTTTCAGTTCTGAGTAAAAATGCTTTACTTCATTCAATATGATACTCACTGTGAGTTTGTTGTAGATGATCACTAATGGTTTAAGAAATGTCCCATCTAAGCCTATTTTCCTAAATATTCTTGTCAGAAAGCAATGCTGGATTTTGTCAAAAGCCTTTTCTACATCTACTAAGAGAATTGTATGGTTTTTGTTTTTAATTTTATTTATGTGGTGAATTACATTTATGGATTTACACATATTGAAGCAAACTTGTATTCCTGGGACAAACCACACTTGACTGTGATATATAATTTTTTTAATGTGTCACTGTATTCTGTTTGCTAGTATATTACTGAATATTTTTGCATGAACATTCATTAATGATATGGGCCTATAGTTTTCCTTTTTTGTTGGGTACTTTCCTGGTTTTGGAATCAGTGTGATATTTACTTCATAGAATGTGTTGGGAAAGCTTCCTTCTGTATGTTTTGGACTAGGTTATGCTATATAAGTACTAGTTCCTCTTTTGAAGGTTTGGTAGAATTCTGGTGTGAAACCATCTGGTTCAAGACTTTTCTTTGTCAAAGATTTTGTTTGGCTGATGCAATTTCAGTACTTAATATAGGTCTATTCCAAATTTCCAATTCTTTCTGGTTGAGTTGAGGAAGGTGATGGGTTTCCTGGTATTGGTCTATTTCCTCTACATTTTCAAATTTCTGGGCATAGAGTTTTTTGTTATAATCATTGAGGATCTTTTATATTTCTTTTGTATCTGTTATTTCCTTTTCTCATTTCTGATTAAAGTTATTAGAGATCTTACTTTTCTGTTTCTGGTTAGTCTGACCAAGGATTTATTAATTTTATTAATCTTTTCAAAGAACCAACTTTTTGTTTCTCTGATTTCCCAAATTATTCTTGTGTTCTCAACTTCATTTAATTCTGCTCTGATTTTGGTTATTTCTTTCCTTCTGCTATGTTTGGGGTTTGACTGTTCTTCCTTTCCCAGTTGCTTGAGATAGCCCATTAGTTGTTGACTTGCTGTCTTTCTGTTTTCTGGAAGAAGCCATCAAATGCTATAAATTTGCCTCTTAGAACTGTCTTTGTAGTGTCCCACAGGTTTTGATAGCTTGTGGCTTCATTATTGTTTTGTTCAAGAAATTTAATGATTCCTTCTCAATCTCATCCTTAACCCAGAAAGACCACCTGTTATTCAGCATAATGTTATTTAATTTTCATGACTTCATGTGGGTATGAAGATGTCTGTTGGTGTTGAGTTCAACTTTTATTCCATGATGGTTTGGGAAGATATAAGAAATAATTTCTATTCTTTTAAATTTGTTGAGGTTAGATTTGTACCCTAAGATATGATCAATTTTGGAAGATGATCCTTAAACTGATGAGGACAATGTACACTCAGTTTTATTAAGATAAAATGTTCTGTATATGTCTGTTAAGCCTTGTGTTCTCGGGTCATGTCTAAGTTCATTACTTCTTTATTTTCTACTTGAAATATCTATCAAGTACTGTCAGAGGGGTGTTGAAATCTCCACCTATGGAGCTGGAAGATACACTGTTCAAATCATTCAGAGTTCATTTTACGTATGTAAGTTGGGTGCATGACTATTAATGATTGAAATTTCTTCGTGTTGTGTACTTCCTTTGACATGTATGTAGTGTCCATTCTTGTCTTTCCTTGTTTTGTATCTGCAAATAATATTGCAACTCTTGTTTTCTTCTGATTTCCATTTTCCTGGATTATAGTTTTCCATCCCTTCATCTTGAGTTTTGTTTTATCCTTAAAGGACAGTTGTGTCTTTGAGATAGTAGCTATCAGGTTTGAGCTTTTGTATCCAGCCAGTCTATGCCTCTTTAGAAAGGAAGTCAAGCCATTCACATTTATCAAATCAATAGGTATGGGGGACTTTTTGTCATCTTATTATGTGCAGGTCCAGTGCTTAGTTTTATCCTTTACACCATTATGGAAGCTAAGCTTTGTTCTTTAATTTCTAGATGTTTTTATTTGGGTAATGGACCATAGCACTGGTGTTTATGAAGAATGGGCTTGAACACTCTTTATAGAGCTTGTCTAGTTATGGCAAATTTCCTGAACATTTGCATGTCAGTGAAATATTTGGTTTCTACATCACAAATGAAACTCAGTTTAGCATGATACAGGATCCTTGGCTGAAAACTATTTGGTTTAAGAAGGTTAAAGTTTATAACCACCCTGTTCTGGCTTGCAAACTTTCAGCTGAAAGGTCAGCTGTCATCCTGGTATTTTTTCCGTGGTAGGTAAGGCTTTCCTTACACCTGGTTGCTTGCAGGACTTTTTCTTTCAAATTGACTTTGGCAAAGTTATTTACAATGTGTCTAAGAGATGCTTTGGTTTGAATCATGCTACAGTTCTGAAACTATCTAATATCTGAATTTCTGTGTCTCCTGCAATGCTGGAGAAATTCTCCACCATAGAGAAGTAGAATATCAGTGCTTTTAAGACCATCCTCTTGTCTTTCAGGAATCCCTATAATTTGGATGTCTGATCTTTTGGAATGATTCTATAACTCTTTCAGGGAATATTATGGTTTTGTTCTCTTTTTTTTCTGCCTTTTTGAATGACTGCATTAGTTCAAAACTACAATTTCTGAAATTCTTGCTTCTCCAACTTCTACTCTTTTCTGAGGTTCTCTACTGTGTTTTTGAGCTCCTCGAATGCCCCTTTCAACTCCTTAAGCTCTGCTATATCTTTCCTCATTATGTCTAGATCCTTAGTGATTTTGTCTTTTAATTTACTAATTTGAGACAAGTTTTGAACTATTTTCTTGATTTCTATTTTCATCTTCTCCTTGATTCCATTCATTTTATCATCCCTACTTTAAATGCTATTTCTAACATTACAACAATTTCTCTATGGATGGTAGGCTTGGCGCCTGTGGCTCAAGTGGCTAAGGGGCCAGCCACATACACCTAAGTTGGAGGGTTCAAATCCAGCCCGGGCCTGCCAAACAACGATGACTGCAACTAAAAAATAGCCAGGCACTGTGGCAGGCGCCTGTAGTCCCAGCTACTTGGGAGGCTGAGGCAGGAGACTCGCTTAAGCCCAGGAGTTAGAGGTTGAGAGGTTGCTGTGAGCTGTGATGTCATGGCACTCTACCCAGGGGGACAGCTTGAGGCTCTGTCTCCAAAAAAAAAAAAAAAAAAATTCTCTCTTGATGGTATTTTCTGTTGTATCTCCCTTTTAGTCTCTTGGGGTAGTTGATCTGCTCTGATTTTTCATGTTGCCAGAATTATTCTGCTGGATCCTCCCCATGAGTATTTTCAGCTTTTTTTTTTATATTAATTATACTTTTTTAGCTAAAATTGTTCAAAGACTCAATTTCCCTATTACCTGGGGAATTGAAATTCATCCAGAATCCTGCCCCTGAGTCTCAAGGAAGCCTAACTTTCTGGCATATCTCACAATTGCTCTTTTTTCTTCCTACTACCCTCCAACCTATCAACTCCCAATCACCATGATGGCAGTTTATAGCTAAAAGCTAAAAAGTAGTCTTGAGAATCTACATTCCACTAATGATTCATAAGCTTCTGCTTCTTTAACCAGTGTTCCTATCATATTATGGGTGACAACTCCATTTACCGTACTATTCCACCAGGGCAAATTGCAGGAATCAAGCAGTTGCTATAGGCAACACAATCAATGACCAGAATCTCAGTTTTGGAGCCATCCCTTCTTAACTATAAATCCCTAGCATGTTTCCAATCTTTAGTTCCTGCAACCGTACACAACAGGTACAAAAAGCTATACATACTGAACATGCAAATATAATCTTATCACTTTTATTAGTTTTATTTGCAATAAAAATTATCCAAACTCTTCAAGTTCCTCATTCTCATGAATTATCAAAAAAACTTAGGGAGTTATGGACCCATATGAAGGGTCTTTCTTATTTGAGGTACAGAAAATGGAGTCCAACCAGTCAACAAGTTTGGTATAATTTCTCTGTTGTGTCTGATTCTTTACTCTAATGTCTATCATATTTCATTGCTCCAGATCTCAGCACAGCTGCAGTGATTCTTTGAGAGAGATGAGACTGGTATCTTTAGAGGTAGGGCTAGACTCAGCCAACAATGCCCCAAAGTTGGACTTCTGGCACTTACAGACCTAATGACCCACACTTGTAGTTCCTATAGACAGCCATTTTCCAGGGCACCATCTCACCCCAGGAGTACAGGATCACTCTTAGTTCTATTTCTTTTACCTCTCAGATCCTGAATTACTCATCCACGTTCTTCCCAAATGAGATGCACAGGCTACTTTTCCACTGATACCCTCAAAACTAAAATGGTCTGATTATAGCCTCTAACTTCAGAATATGGGGCTGGGAGGGTTGACTACTCTTCTAAGAGTAACCACCCAGGGACTTAAGAAGTACAAATTCCACCATTCTAAGAAAAGATAGGCTCCATGGCCCTATACAAATTTACTCTTCTATGGGGAAGTTAAAGTGACCACATTTATCCCTATGAATGAAGGAGATCTACTTTCCGTGATTCCAAGGTGATGTTCCTGGAACCCACTGTAAATAAAAAATAATCTCTTGTGGAGCACATTACTGTATATCTACCTTTTTTACTGTAAGGATTATATGCAATAATGTGAAAGTATCTCATTAATCACAGCACACTATACTGACATTAGTTGTAGTCGTAAAGATTGATGAAATAGTCTAGCATAGTGGAAAGAACATAAAGCACAAAATAAAGCAGACTAGGAAAATAATCCAGCTCTGTCACTTATTATCTGTGATACTTTGCACATGTTACTTAATCTTTCTAGGCATTCATTTGTAAAATGGAAACTTATATATAGTACAGATATGTCATATAATATTAACAACAAACTCTTGGAGTTGTAGTGAATATCAATCAAGATGATACAAGAAAAATATCTGCATCAGCTCCAGGCATTGAGTAGTTAAGTGCTCAATAAATTGTAGCTATCATCATTATGCTTATAGCTCTTAGACTGTTCCTACTGCATAAAAAAAAAAAAACCTTACATTGAGTAATTTATAAATAATAGAAATTTCTCATAGTCCTGGAGACTGGGAAGTCCAAGATCAAGGAACCAGCAGATATGATGTCTTGTGAAGTCCTACACCTTCTTGCTGTGTCCATAAAAAGTGGAAAGAGCAAAAGGGATGAACAGCTCCCTCAAATTTTTTGTAAGACCATTAATTCCATTCATAAGGGCTTGTCCCTCATGACTTAAGCATCTCCTAACGACCTTACCTCTTAATATTATCACATTGGTAAATAAGCTTCTACACAAATTTTAGAGGGAACACATTCAAACTATAGCAAGCCTTAAACTATAATTATTGTTTACTGAGTATGAGGTGCAACAAAACACACTTACACGCTACATATATACAGGGTAGTGTGTACATATACACTACATATTCACAAAATCTATATGTGATTTAAAATAGCCAACTATTAGTATTAGTTAATTTAATGTTTGTCTGTGTCATAGTTATCATAATATCTATTTCTCATATAAAGCAGTTAAGGCCTAAAGAGAGTGATATTTTGCCAGAATTATGCAACTAGACAGCAGCAAATGGAACATTTGCACCAAAGTGTCTATACAGCCATACTCAGTGACTTACAACAGCATTTATTCTCATGCTCAGCAATGGCCAGGTCAATTGCAATTCAGCTGATCTGGGTTATTCTCAGCTTGATGGCTTTGAGTCAGGCTACATATTTTAGGCCAGGTTCATATATCTTACTCTGGACCTCACACTACCCAGGGCATGTCCTTCCTGTGGTGAGACATAACCAATGAACACAGGGGCAGACCCACCCTAGCCTATTTCAAGCCTCGGCTCTAATCACATCTGTTACATTCCAAAATAGATCTCCTAGCTAAGCCAAACTTTATTGTGAAGGGAAGTTTACTACTCTACAGTTGAATGAGGAAAGAACATTTATAGAACAACAATTCAAATTATCATAGGAAATCTTATCAACTCCAGAATCTGAGTTCTTATCTATTATCCCACAATGCCTGTCTACTATGATAGGACAACTCTAACCAAAAATCATTATTAAATCTTTTTCACTATTAACTTACATGAGATTTTAGGTTGTTCCTTTTACTTATTGTCTATAGCCACCTGGCTTAGTTCTTCCAAACAGCTGAGAAAGCCCAGCTGGAGGGTAAATGTAAGGTTGATAGCCCATCATTCCATGCTCATCTCAAAGGCCAGGCTCTGTAGCCCCAATAAGCAACCTGCTGGGTCTGCAAATTTGCCATGCTTTGCTCTGTTAAAACTTTATTGGGCACAGTATGGTAACTCAATTAATAGTGACAATGATACTGGCAAGTGTCACTGAAATTGCAACCAATTATTTTTTCCTTAATATCTTTTTAAGTCACAAGCTGACCAAGCTCAACAGGAACCAAAGTCCTTCCACAGGGCTTATTTAGTCTGTCTCTGCCTTCCCCATTAGCTTCCACTGCCAGGGTCCCACAACTCTGTAGCCAGCTGTACACCTCTCTCTTATTCCAACAGCAGTGCAGCTTCCGCCCAAAGGAGCTAATTGAAAACACAAATCAGGCTGTTTGGCAGGATTTTATGCTGTTGGTAGATTTTTTTTTTTATTTGGTGTTTTTCCCCCATGAATCAAAAATTTGCTGACTTTAAGTGGTCTAATTTAGGAGGGGTAGACACTGAAACAAGCCCTGAAGCCAGCCTGAATACCACATAAAGGAATGTATGAGGTTGGATTCAAAGCCAACCATCACCTGCCCTAAAAACACTATAGGCATGGGGCCTTCTAAGGTGTCCTGGACCCCAGCTATCCCATTGCACTAGCCATATTTCAGCCCAGATTTGGAACTTATCTGGATCACAGTAGCAACAGTCAAAGGATGACTAATTTTATCCGTAACCAACTGGACTTCCAATCCATGACCTTCATAAAAGAAAAGTTTTATGGCTTGGCACCTATAGCTCAACCAGCTAAGGCGCCAGCCACGTACACCTAAGGTGGCGGGTTCAAATCCCCAGCCCGGACCCGCCAAAACAACAATGACAGCTGCAACCAAAAAATAGCCCGGCGTTGTGGCAGGCGCCTGTGGTCCCAGCTACTTGGGAGGCGGAGGCAAGAGACTCACTTGAGCCCAGGAGTTGGAGGTTGCTGTGAGCTGTAATGCCACGGCACTCTACCCAGGGGGTCAGCTTGAGGCTCTGTCTCAA
>CAUYTI010106320.1:0-32156 GCA_963575145.1 Galago senegalensis | reverse complement strand
TTTTTTTTTTTTTTTTTTGAGACAGAGCCTCAAGCTGTCCCCCTGGGTAGAGTGCGGTGGCATTACAGCTCACAGCAACCTCCAACTCCTGGGCTCAAGCGAGTCTCCTGCCTCAGCCTCCCAAGTAGCTGGGACCACAGGCGCCTGCCACAACGCCTGACTATTTTTTGGTTGCAGCGGTCATTGTTGTTTGGCGGGTCCGGGCTGGGGATTTGAACCCGCCACCTTAGGTGTACGTGGCTGGCGCCTTAGCCGGTTATGCTATAGGGGCCGAGCCAGAAATTATATTACTAATAAAATTATTGGATGATTTCTTAATATGAATTCGAGTCACAAAGAAAAGTTTACATTAGAAAAAAATTTACATTTTCTGAATCAGTGTTCATCTGGAAATGTATGGTCTTATTAGAAGTGAAGAAAGATGGAAGCAGAGAGTAACAAATGATAATCAAAATGAAACAAATAAAAAAAACCTTTCAGACTAAAAGGTGAGTCTAACATTCACCCCTCCATCCTTTTCATTTTTTTTTAAAAACGTTCTTCTTTTATTCTTTGTATTTCTTTAAAATTTTAGTTTACGTAAGTGGTTAATGAAAGTTATTTCTTTTACTGAAATGTCTGTTTTGGAACTCTCTGTATCTAAACTGGTCAATCTGGGTGAACTGTATTTTCCTGAAAAGTTTTCCATTTCATGTAGTTTTTCAAATGTGTTTGTACAGAAGTCTGAAAAATAGTCTTAAAAATATTCTATTTGCATGATTATTTCTCCTATGTCATTAGTTTTATATATTTGTACTTTTTCTGCTTCTCCCCTCAGTTAGGTTAGCTATTACTTTGTCTATTTTGTTGATATTAAAATAATCAATATTTTGTATTACTAATTAGATCTGCTGTTTTTCTGTTGTCTCCATTAATTTCTGTTTATCATTTTATTTTTTAATATTTATTATTTTTGTAAAAGTTGTCAGGATTAGGGCAGTGCCTGTGGCTCAAGGAGTAGGGAGCTGGCCCCATATATCAGGGGTTCAAGCCCAGCCAAAACTGCAAAAAAAAAAAAAAAAGTATATAAAAAAAGAGTTGTCAGAATCAAAATGGAGTCATTTATGTCAAACTCTGACAAAATGGAACAAGAGAAGGCCGTAAAGGGAGGTTCTCACACTTAATGCCTCAGAGCAAGAACTACCACGGAGACTGGAAAAATCATACCTTGCACAGAAAGTACTTCTGGAAGGACGTCTGCCCAGCAACTGCCTGTCCAGCCTTGGAACGTTGCCATTCTAATTAATCCTTATAGCCAAAGATAATTGTTTCAAAACAACTCCTCATCTTTTGTTTCGAAACCTTCGTCTTTGAATGCACTCACAGTTTATTATGCCTCCTTATTCCACATTGCAATGTCCTCGTCTGAATAAACTTATTTTTGTTTGCAGAACCTTTCTGTTAGGATGATATTTCTTACCTTGGGTTCTGTTGGGGGTTGGGGGTCCCAGTTCCCTAAACCTAATTGGCCTGATTTGATTACTCGAGTTCAACTGAGGCATGGAGGTAACGGAAAGCAAAAAAGTGAGGGAAAACTGAAAATAAAACGGGAGCAGCACAGGCAGTGTGCTTCTGTGCTCACACCGAGAGCAGAAGTAACCTGCACCAGTTTCTGGAACAGTGAGTTTTTTTTTTTTTTTTTTTTTTAGAGACAGAGTCTCACTTTCTTGCCCTTGGTAGAGTCCCATTGTGTCACAGCTCACAGCAACCTCCAACTCCTGGGCTTAAGCGATTCTCTTGCCTCAGCCTTGCGAGTAGCTGGGACTACAGGTGCCCACCACTATGCCCGGCTATTTTTTGTAGTTGTCATTGTTGTTTGGCAGGCCTGGGCTGGGTCGAATCCTGCAACTCTCGTGTATGTGGCTGGCACCCTAGCTGCTGAGCTACAGGTGCGAGCCTAACAGAGAGATTTTATTTAGAAAGAACAAAGAGAAAGTTTAGAGCACTTCCAGGAGTACCTGCCATGGAGGGGGAAAAGGGAGCTAAGGGGAGTTACGAAGGCCTGCAGGGGTATAAATACCCTCTCCTTTTGAAATTGGTTACAAGTCTTTCATTGGCCTCTGTGCCTCCAGGCAGTATTGCTCTTTCCTATTGGTCACTGATGGTCTCTTGCTATTGGTCATTGGTTACCTAGGTTACTTCAAACCCACCTTCTTACAGACCCTCCGGAGTTCCAGGTTCCACAGGCCCGGTTTTCTTCCCACCCACTTAAGGTGATGTTTCTTCTCAGGTTATATTTCAACTTAATTTGTTGTTACTGTTTGGCTTTTATGAATTGGGAATTTAGCTTATTTTTTATTTTTTAAAATTCTTCACTTTGTAATGACGAAGCAGTTAAGGCTATGAGGTTTCTTCTGATAACAGCTTTAAATATATCCCATAGATTCTGGAATGTAGAGTTTTCATTATTATTGATTTTTAGAAATTCTGTTATTTTAGTTGCATATTTTCTTTTAACCTAATAGCTGTTTGGTAAAAGTGCTTTTCAATTTATACTTTTAATTTATTTTTATTGTATTAAAACACATATTTAGGGTACACAACATGGTTATTATTTGTTTGTTTGTGTTTTTCTGAGACAGAGTCTCACTTTGCTGCCCAGGCAAGAGTGCCATGGCATCAGCTTAGCTCACAGTCACCTCATACTCTTGGGTTCAAGCGCTCCTCCTACCTCAGCCTGCCAAGGAGCTGGGACTACAGGTGCCTGCCCCAATGCCCTGCTAATTCTTTCTATTTTTAGTAGAGATGGGATCTTGCTCTTGTTTAAGCTTGTCTAGACCTCCTGAGCTCAAGGGATACTTCCAAAACTGTTTTATTTATTTATTTTTACCCTTGAGACACCTTAGCTCACTATAAAGCATTTGGTTCACGCTTTCTTTGCATGCAATGCGTACACACAAATGGATGCCTTAGTGGCCTGTCATCTAGAGAATTTGGTGACTGAAAGGAGGTGATTAGAGCCGTGTTTATCCTTTACACGTATTTTCTGGGCTGACACTCCTAGAGATGGTATTTCACTTCAGTTAGATTGGCCATAGCTCCTTGTTTGACGTTACTTCTCTTACTTTAATGGACCACATGCTTTATGTATATTACTTACTCACAAGACCCTGTATGTGTGTGTTGTTAATTGTGTTTTATATTGGAGAAATTAAACTTCAGAAGTGTTATGTGTCATGGATTCACACAGCTGAAAAGTAGCTGCTCTGGGATGTAAACCAAGGTCAGAGGTGCCCAGACCTATAGGTGTTCTGCTGTGAGGGGATGTTTAAAGTAATGATTGAATCACAGACTCAAACATTGTTACTGCCCAGGTACAAATCCCAGCTGCTTAAGGGGGCAAATCACTTTATCTCTCCATGCTTCAATTTCCCCCATCTGGCAAGTGAAGATAACACCAACCTCTACCTCATAAAGGTGTTGTGAGGAGGAAACAATTGATACGTGCAAAGCACCCCAGAGCAGTCGCCTATGTAAAGTAAGTAACTAACACAAAGTAAGCGTCATACAAGTGTTACTCATGCCACCACCTAGATGCTCTTCAGGAAAGAGGAAGGCCTAGTAGCTTCTATGATGGAACCTGCACCTGCATGGCCTACATGCAGAATTCAAAGTGTGGGTTCTGGGGGTTGTGGGATGGTGGGAGGGTGCCTGGCGGGCAAGCATCTATTAAGTGATGGGAGATTTTGATAAGAGACTTTCCTATTCTCCAGGAAGATTTGCCTGGTGGGTGTGAAAGTTTTTAATGTTTCCCTGTCTTCCTTGGTAGTGTTCTTCAAGGAACCATCAGGGTTATTGTGACCAGACTTGAAATGCATTGCTAACAACTTTTAGACATTTCTATACTTTTATCTTCCCTTCTAATTATTAATTCCATGGAAATTCATCCATCCATACACCAATCCATTCATCCTATGTATCCATGTTACATTTTATGCCATACCCGGACATGCCACATTCTTTTCTATTATCTATATATTTTTCTATATGTTCTTCCTACTGATTGGAGAACCCCTCTGACTTACTGGATAACTCTATTTAAAGCTCACTCTGAGAGTAACTCATTTGTGAATTTTTTTTATCTCCCATCCCACCTCCCCATCTCCAGGCTGGGTTAGGTACCCTTTTTTATACCAGCCCTTAGGATGACATTGAAAACTGCCCACTTATCTTGTCATGAATTCTTTTCCAGCCTAATCTCTCACAAGTTTATAGGCAGAATGGCATAGCAGTTAAGAGAGAGGGCTCTGATATCTAACTACTGGGCCTAAAACCTTGGTTCTACAATCTCTAATTATATTGCCTGATTCAGCCTATTTCCTGATCTGTGGGAGATTAAATATCACCACCTCCTGATGAAATCAATGTCATGATAAAAGAGGTAATTCACTTAGTAAGTTCTCCTGTACTTAAAGGAGGCACTCTGTGTATTAGCTATTGCTGTTGTTAGTAAGAGTAATAATATATCTCATGGTGGACTTTGCTTTCTTTGTTCTAAACTCTGAGGTTGGAAGTCCCAAACCTGAATACTTGTTACCATGTTAAAGTTTGAGATAGGTACAGTTGGCTGAACATATCTGGGGGTTCTGTATCAGCAGATTCAACAAATCATGGATTAAAAAAAACCACACGAACCAAAAAGTTCAATAATAAAAAATAATACAAATAAAAGTACAGCATAATAGTTATTTACATCGAATTTACATTAAATTAGGTATGTTAAGTAATTTAGAGTTGATTTAAAATATACAGGATAAGAGTCGATTACATGCAAATACTGTGCTGTTTGGTACATTTTTCTTGAGCATTCATGGATTTCGGTATTCATGAGGGTCTTGGAATCAACCCACCACCCCATACCAAAGGAGAACTGTACTCAGAATGAGGGGAGTTCAAGCTATGTATGATACAGGGGCAGAGGCAGTGGGCTCAAACCGGTGGAAAAAATATCAAGAAAGGCTTGATTAGAGCTTAGCAAGAAAGTGAAGAATAAGAACAAGGCCTATTTCAAAGGTGCAGAGATCAGCCTGGCCAGGAAAGAGGAGCAGTATAGATTAGAACTTTACGTAAAGAGTTATTTTAAATTATCTTTAGGCAAGGGATTGGTTTAGATTCTATTGAGATTTATTGTTTGAGGGGACCAAAAGAAAACATCAACATGTATTGATTCTTTCATTTTATTCCATAAACCAAATTATAGATATTGTATAGTACAGTATTGTATATTCCAACTAAGGGAAAAGACCTTAGGTAACTCACATATTCTGATGAATTTTCTTTGTCCTTATGGCAAGCCTTTGTAAAATAAGGTGATCGGATGGGGTGATCTCCATGGCAGACGATGATCTTTATGATTGCCTTGACCTCTGATATTCTGTGACATTTAAAAAAATTCTGTTTTCCTGAGAAGACTTTTATGGCAGAGTAGGAATGGAAATACAGCAATATCCTTCTTAATGAGCTTTCCTCAGTGGAAGGTCACCTGGAGTTTAATGGGCTTAATTTGGGTGACACGTCCAACTTTAAAAGGAGTTTCTGTGCTTGTGCCAGCCGGCACAGATTTTGACAAGCAGAAAAAACTCAGATCCTGCCAGTTTCAGGCAGGAGTACAGCTCCCTAAGTCATGGCTCTGGCTGACAAGTTGCCAGCAGGTGCTGGTTGCTGAGATGACAAATAGTGCAAGCCTGTCCTCCAGGCTATACTCTGATTTGGGGATCTTCTTTCTAATCTAAAGGGGCAGTCAGATATAGGGGGCATTAGTGTCCATCCACCCTGGGGCTTATGCAGAGTTGAAGACAAATTTTGTCCTAAACAGGTTCATTCCAAAAGGCAAAGCAAACACTTCCTGTCATGGATACCCCACTGGCAGCCCCACAATGTCCCCTCTCCCTTTCCGACCCTTCCCTTTCACCATCTTCAGGATCAAGCAGGAAGCTGGTGACACTGCCATTCTCAACAGCAACAGGCTCCTTTATCTTCTTCCTAGGCAGCTGGGCCATTCCATCGCTGTTTAACTCCAGCAGCTGTTCTGGGTTTGCATTTTACACTTCTTCCTTTGAAGAGGGATGGCCTTAGGGGCTGAGGGCAGGGAAGCTACGGATAATTAGGGTCAACCTAGCAGAAGCTGAACCCACTGGGATTCCGAACAACTATTGCCCTCTCTAGAAAATGTCACCAGTTAGCTAGGTAGATTCCATTTTTATTTTTCCTCTAAAGCTGTGTCTGAAGGAGAGCATACCAGAATAGACCAGCTATTGATCATGAAACAAATTTTGGAGACTGCTGTGTCTTTGAGCATTGAACTTAATTGATTTGAAAAGACCTTGGCCTGGAGTAGGGCCCACTAATGCATTCAAACTACCTACTGGCCCCAGTAGCTGGCCCTGGGCGGCAGTATTGGCCTGGGTAAGACATAGGTTTTAGACTCAGACACAGCTTTCATCTGGGCACCACTTAGTATTACAGAGTATGTGTTACCTGGGGAAGGTACTTTCTTTCTACCTTAGTCTTCCTACCATCTAAAATTAGGGTAAGAATAGTATCTGTCTCATAGAGCTATGGCAAAATTAGATGAAATAAAGTCAGTGTTAGATACATACCAGTTATTATCAAGGCACAGACACTATCTTCTTTATCTCTGTTCCTTATCCCCAAATCTAAGCTTCTTAGCTCTAACTTAAATATTTTAGATTGAAGGGAGAGGCAAACTGAAGAAAAGGTTAGCTTAATTTGCAAAAAAAGTCATTTGAAAAATTAATAAAAGGTTACAAAGTGGGAACTATGGCAGGGGAGATGCACATTTATATATGTATAACCAGTCATTGTTCCCTCGCTTGCATTTCTATAATGCTTACTACTCAGCAATCACATAGCTGATGGTCATACTGATTCTTAGCTTTCTTCATCTTTCCCATAGGTGACATCACCTAGAGCTGGTATCTGAGATATCATCCAGGTCCTGTGTTCTGGTGGGATGGTTGACCCACCCAGAACAGTGACCTATACTGGGGAACTGACTCAACTGGTCTCAAGACCCCCACCCAGGAACTGATAGCACGAGAAGACGATTTCTACACTTTTAGGCTTCTGGCCTGAACCCAGCCAATGAGCAGGTCCAATTGCCCAGCCCTTTGCCCACCAAAGTATCTTTAGAAACCATTCCTCCCAAATTCTGGGGGAGACGGATTCGAGAGCTTCCTTCTGTCTCCTTGCATGGCACCTGCAACATTAAACTCTTTCTGCACTGTGACCCCTGCTGTCTCAGGGCATTACTGGCTTCCTGTTGAGCAGAGGGTAATGAACCTGGCAGGGCTGTAACTGTCAGGACAAAGTAAATCCCTTTACGAAGGGTAAAGGTGGAACCAAAAATAAATTTTAGGTTTGGAACTTCAGAGACAATGACATGATATTCTCTTTGGAAATGGAGTGTGTAGTTAGGAGAAGAAAGGGTTTAGAGAAAGATGGCAATTTAGTGCTGAAGTAGAGATGCTGGGGCGTTGATGGGGGGTACAGTATAGAGGACCAGCTGGCAAATGCAGGAATTGAGAAAATAGATTTGTTTTGTTTACTTCTAGAAATTATTAAAAGAATCTCCTTTAATGACTTTGTTTGGTACACTTTGGCTCTAGATTTTTAGTGGCATATGACTTCCTTAGTTTTGTCCATCAGAATTTGAAAACCTTTTAATTAATTTTTTTTTTTTTATTTTTTGGCCAGGGCTGGGTTTGAACCTGCCACCTTCGGCATATGGAACTGGCATACTACCCTTTTGAGCCACAGGTGCCACCCTAATTAAACTTTTAAATTACAGGTTTTGAGGATCTTTACATTATAATTTGGTGGTGGGTGGGCACATGTTACGTTTTTTCCATAGGAATTTTCCTCTTGTCTGCACATTTTGGTCATTGTGTTAACTTAAATATGAGCAGATTTAGTGAACAAGCTATACTTCCTTGGAACCCAGGACTTCTGACAACACAGAACTGTGTTCATTACTTATTACTTCATTGATTAACAAATCAGAAATCTCACAAAATGGAAGTCCAGTAGGAAATCTCTCCCTTTGAAAGAGATGTTTTGAGAGTAATTCTATTAGGCTAGAAGCCTGCTAACCTAATCAACTCTAGACAGATTATTCTGTAAAGGCGAGAAAAAAATCCAAATAGAATGTGCGACAACTAAAATGTTGGTAGAAAATGCATATTTAATTTCAGAAAATAATCACATCATATCCAAATGTCAGTTTCATGCTGGGAAAAATCTGATGACCTTTTAAGATCCAAGCTTGACAACATTCAGATAAAAAATACAAAATCCAGTCTATCTTCAAATATTAGGCTCAGTGTGAGTCTTTAAATAGTCATATGCATTTTTAAAAATTAAGATGAAATTTGAGCAGCTCACAGTGGGGTCTCCCTGGAGTGGGGTGAGTGCCTGCCCCTGGGGGCTAGAGGTGTCCAGAAGAGGGAATGGAGTCTTGCAGCACCCCACTTTCCCGTCCACCGCACCTCCCAGCTGGGTCCTCAGGTTGGAAGCCCAAGAGCAAATCACAGTGAGATGAAGTGTGACTGATCAGTCTCTATTTGTTCCTGTTTCTTATGTTAGGGTTGGGGGCTTGCACCTCCAGGGGAAGTTCTCACAGCTCCCCTTGGCCACTGAGGCCTTTGTGCCCACTCTACTGGTTCTGTTAGCCTTCTCTGCACAGGGTGAGTCAAAATCTGGAGGGAGGGCCAGGTGCTCATGGGGCTGCCACAGAGTCTCATCCATGTGTAGTGCCCTGGCTTTCCGGGCAACCGTCCCTGCAGCAGTGAGGAAGATGGAGGGTCTGTGCCCCACTGCTGGCCAGCTCCAGGCAAGTCTTCAAGCCACTAGTGATTCCGGGTGACAGCAGGTATACTCTCTTGGCCAGGTCCTGCTTCTAAGGCTCCCCCCTGCAAAGAGCTTTATAAGCATTATTTCATTTAATTCTCTCAGCAGCACTGTGAAGTAGCTTTGATTATGTCCATTTCACAGATCACAAAACCGAGTATTCAAAGGGTCAAATCATGTATTGATCTATTTGCAGGCTGGCTGGTCTTTCCTCTGTCATTGTCACTTTGATGGTGAACCATCCATATTTCAGACATAGTACTTTTTGAGTTATAGAAATTACAGCTAAAAGCATGGTGGTGCCTTCCTGTAATCCCAGCTGCTGGAGCGGTTGAGTCCTAAGGATTGCTTGAGCCCAGGAGTTTGAACATGCAGTGAGCCACTGCAGGAACAAATACAGACTGATCTTGCCACTTTATACTCCAGTATGGGCAACAGGGTAAGACTCTGTCTCAAAAGAAAGAAAGAAGGCAGGCAGGAACGCAGGAATGGAGGAAGGGGAAGAAAGAAAGAACAAAATTGCAGTATTATAACTGATGATTCCTTTTTATAGTTTCTGTTTTTCTGCTAAGACATCATCGTTTTTACATATTATGAGAATATTTGCTTTTTCATCTTTGGGCATAATAGATGGTTTAAAATCCTAGTTAGGGGCAGCTCCTGTGGCTCAAAGGAGTAGGGCACTGGCTCCATATGCCAGAGGTGGTGGGTTCAAACCCAGCCCTGGCCAAAAACTACAAAAAAAAAATAAAAATCCTAGTTAGCTAATTTCAACATTTGGGTTATCTCAAGATTGGTCTATATCTTGATTGTCTTTTCTTTTAAGAATGGGCCGTCTTGGGAGTGGGTAGGGCACCGGCCACCTACACTTAGGCTGGCGGGTTTGAACCTAGCCTGGGCCTGCTAAACAACAACAGCAACAAAAAATAGCTGGGCATTATGGCAGGCACGTGTAGTCCGAGTTACTTGGGAGGCTGAGGCAAGAGAATCATCTTGGGCCCAAGACTTTGAGGTTGCTGTGAGCTGTGACAGCACAGCACTCTACTGAGGGTGCCATGGTGAGACTGTCTCAAAAAAAAAAAAAAAAAAAGAATGGGCCATATTTTTCTACTTACTTTTGTATTGAATAACTTTGTATTGTATCTAGGAAACTGGTGAATAATATGTTATAGAAACTCTTGATTCTGTTATGTTCCATTGAAGGCTATTGTGTTTTTTTTTTTAATGAGGCTAACCTGGCTGAAATGAAATTGAAAAATTTTTCTCCCCTGTGGTAGATAGCAGCTCAGATTTCAGTTCAGTTTTTATCCTTGAGACTGCCTTCTATTGGAAGGTTATAAAAACTGGGATTCCATGCAGGCTTCTCTTCCTTTCCAGATGTGAAGTCCACCACATTTCCCACTGACTTTGCTTGTTCCGTGGTGCTTTCGGTTGGTTGTTTTTATACCTTGTCCAGAGCGTATAGTTGTTGCTCTCTGGAGGCTGGTCTGAGAGGAACTATGGAAACTCTTGGTTGCCCCTGAGTGGAACTCATCGCCCCTGTCCCCAGGCCCCAGGCAGTGGAGTGTCTGTTTACACAAACCCCATTGTCAAGAGCACTTTCCAGCTCGGTGCCTGTGGCTCAAGCGGCTAAGGCACCAGCCACATACACCTAAGGTGGTAGGTTCAAATCCCCAGCCTGGGCCCGCCAAACAACAATGACGGCTGCATCCAAAAAATAGCCGGGCGTTGTGGCGGGCGCCTGTGGTCCCAGCTACTTGGGAGGTGGAGGCAAGAGACTCGCTTGAGCCCAGGAGTTGGAGGTTGCTGTCAGCTGTGATGCTATAGCACTCTACCCAGGGGGACAGCTTGAGGCTCTGTCGCCAAAAAAAAAATAAAAATAAAAAATAAAGAGCACTTTCCATCTTCTCTCATCTTATTACCTTTTCCTTTCTCCATTGCCTTCCTGAAATGGAGAATGGTCTTGTAAGGAGGTAGGACAAAATGTTTGAACAGATGACAAGAAAGTTTTCACTCTTTGAGTCATTGTTCTTTCTAAATTATTAATTCAGCTTCAGGGAATTAGTTGATATTCCTTAGCAAGTAACATCTCAAGAGAGAGTGTGTTGAGTGCGCTGGATGGGTAGAGTGAAACATAGCTGGAGTCTGAATTGCAGAGCTTATTTGAAATATGCTACTTCCCTTTATGCCAGGAAGGCTAATATTAGCTCTTTTATTAGATAACTGAAGGTGGTGAGTACAAGAGAATGAATGATTCATTAAAAAATTAAATAAAATATGGCACATGAATCATTATTATCTTATATAGCATTTCTAAAATTGTGTTCAGATGAACATGGACTCCAAGAAATTTCTCCAAAAAAGGGCTATGTGGTTTAGTCAAGTTGAAAATGCTATTTGGAGAATAGAAATATAGATGGTTGCTGCACACAAATTATAGATTTACCAAGATTGGGAAGGCTAGATTAGCAATGGTGAACTATGCTGACCATGTTTAGTTCCTTCTTGGATGATTCATTGGATGATTCAGAAAGTACATTAAGGTCCATCTTTTTTTTTTTTTTTTGAGACAGAGTCTCACTTTGTCACCCTCGGTAAAGTGCCATGGCATCACAGCTCACAGCAACTTCAAACTCTTGGGCTTAAGTGATTCTCTTGCCTCAGCCTCCCAAGTAGCTGAGACTATAGGCACACACCACAATGCCTGGCTATCTTTTAGAGGCGAGGGTCTTACTCTTGCTCAGGCTGGTCTTGAACCCATGAGCTCAGGCAATCCACCTGCCTTGGCCTCCCCAGTCCTGGCATTATAGGCGTGAGCCGCCGTGCCTGGCTAAGGTCCTTTCTCATCTTGCTTTCTCTTTCCACATTCTCTGCCTAGATCATTTCATCTATTTCTATGCTTTAAATGACATCTATGAGCTGTTGACTCCCAAATTTATCTTTTTAGTCTAAACTTCCTCACTGAGCACAGCAGTCTATGAGGAGGGTCTACTTTTATGTTTCATAGATATTTCAAAAGTAACATTTCAGTCCCAAACTGTTAATTTTATCCCTTGTCATCAGATATATTCCTACCCAGTCTTTTCCACCTCAACCAATGGCATCACCACTTGCTCATACAGAAAAGCTGGGAGTTCTTACCAATTCCCCCCTTCACCCAGTCTGTTAGCCAGTCCTGGTTGTTAGGGATTATCTTTGAAAATATAACTTGGGCTCATTTTCAGTTCAAGATACTAATATCTGTTATAAATGTGGAGGAAAAATATTTCATTTATTTTCATGCCTCAAACTTACTATTTTGTACATTCCATTTCCTCATTGTTACCTGCTTAAATGAAGAGTGGGAACCGTAAGGTCTCCTGCGATAATTCAGGTCCCAGGTCAATAAACAATGACCATGGTAAATACAGTTTTGTTGGAACACAGTCGACCTATTCTTTTCTATATAGTCTATGGTTGTTCTCCTGTTATCACAGCAGAATTGATTAGTTGTAACGTAGGCTACATGGCCCATCAAGCCTAAGATATTTATTATCTGGCTTTTTGCAGAAAAGACAAATTTGCTAATTCCTGAATTAAATAAATGCTATATCATTTTAAAGATGTGCTTTCTTAATGTAAAAATTAAATTAGTGAATCTTTGAGTCATTGTCATTTTTTTTTTATACCAGATGAGGTTACATTTCTCAGGGGATATCAAGGCATGGGGGTCATGATGGAAAATAGGAGTCTAGAGCATCTATTTGATTTTCTCCTGGTCGAAAGGAATCTGTAAACAAATTAGCTGCATGTGGTTGCTCATATGCCTGTAGTCTTGGCTACTCCGGAGGCTGAGGTAGGAGGATCAATTGAGCCCAGGCATTTGAGGTTAAGATCTGAACAAATAATTCACTGAATGGAATGTCTAATAATCATAATAAAAAGATACTTAATTCACAAATAGAAATGTAAATTAAACTCAATTTTCATGTTCCATCCAGATGAGTGAAAATAGAAGAGTTGATAATATTTAGTATTTGTATTGGGGAAAGGCCTTCTACTGTGTGGAGACATAAATTGGTATTGGTTCTTTGAGAGAATTTGAAAGTTATTGGTAAAATGTAAACTATGCGTACTCTTAAAGGAGCAGTTTTACTTCTGGAAATCTTTTCTTTATAAATACTCATGTAAAATGACAATAATAATAGCTATCTTAATAGTATCTTCCATTTATTGGACACTTCACACCAGGCTCTGAGCCACGTGTTGCATTGTTATCCCATTCAAATCTCATGACAATCTTGAGAGGTGTTGAGAGGCACTTGAGAGACAACTTGCACACCTAGGCACCCAAGTATAAGAATGGTGATTAAATGACAATTGTTTTTGTGGACCTTTCTTTATTTCTTAAACTGCTATCATGAATGCATATTGCTTTTATGATTGCGTATGTAAATTTTTACATAAGAAAAGAATATTATGGAAAAACTGATTCATAAGCAACAAATGTGTTAAATATCAGGTTCTTTGTGTTTTTTAGAGGCAGGGTCTTGCTCTGTAACTCAGGCTGAAGTGCAGAGGCACAACCATAACTCACTGTAACCTTGAACTCTTAGGCTGAACTAACCCTCCCACCTTAGACTCACAGGTAGCTAAGACTATAGGCTTGCACCATCACGTCTGCCTGTCTTTTAAAAAACATTTTTTTAGATATGGGGGTTTTAATGCATTACCCAGGTTGGTCTCAAGCTCCTGTCCTCAAGTCGTCCTCCTATCTCAGCCTCCCAAAATGCTCAGATGAGCTACCATGGTTGTGAGCCACCACAGCTCACTTCTGTTTTGAGTCTGATTGGATAGGGTGAGATATACTCAAGAACAACACGGATTCACACCTCATAAGTTGCTGTCTTACTGGAAAGAGATGATGAAATATTTTGAACAACCTGAGACTATTTATACCAATTGCTAAATCATCTGGGATGGAGAACAGTTGCCATAGCAATCCAGAGAAGGAAGCCTAGTGAATACTTGTTTCCATGACAGGCAGCCTCTAATTCTTGCTGCCCTGGATTTTTCCCATTTATATATCTGATGCTGTCTGTATAATCTCATTCCACTGTGATAACCAGTTCATCTGCATGAGCAGTTGACTTGTCACTTTCTTCTGGCTCAAATCTAAGTCTGTATTATTTCTTTCCAATTAAGATCCCACCTACAGTAACCGCTGACTACAGAGAGATTGTAGGGAAAGGTGATGCTTTTAAATGCAAGGCTTTCTGACCCCATTTCTAGAAATATACTCCATTAGTATGTAGAACGTTCTTCCATAATCTAAAATGGCAGTGTAGGCTAGGAGCACAGACTCTGAGCTAGACCTTTTTGTTTGTTTATTTTGAGACAGAATCTCAGTCTGTCACCTTGGGTAGAGTACACAGCAATCTCAGGCTCTTGGACTCAAGAGATCCTCTTGCCTCAGCCTACTGAATAGCTGGGACTACATGTGCCCACCACGAAACCAGCTAGTTTTTCTATTTTTTGTACAGACAAGGTCTTGCTTTTGCTCAGGCTGGTCTTGAACCCCTGAGCTCAAGCAATCCACCTGCCTTGGACTTCCAGAGTGCTAGGATTACAGGCCTGAGCCACCATACCCAGCCCCATGAACTAGACTTCAAATATTGATGAAACCACTTGCCAGCTGTGTGATAATGGCAATTTACTTAAACTCTGCATTTTAATCTCTTCATTTTTAATAAAGGGATAATAATAATAGTACCTTCATTGTGTGCTTGTAATGGAGATTGAGTCAGTATATGAAATGCCTTAGATGACAATGTGTCTTGGCACATGGCAAACGCTCTGTAAGTTCTAGCTACTATAAACGGCCACCTTTATTAAATATTTCTGCCTCTCAAGGCTGCTTCCTCATCATGCAAGTGAGCACTTGCATGTGGATGCTGTTTGCTCCCTGTTAACTGTACCCCTTACTTGTAGTTCCATCTGGAAAATCCTAAGCTATGAAATCGCCCTGGGCACTTTCCTATCAGCCTGACTGGGTGGCAGCTGAAATTCAGCAGCTGATATCCCTGTCTTCAAGGAAAAGTTTTTCAATCATAGCTGAGCTATGAAGCTATGGCTTTGAGGGTACTCCAGTTGGACTAACATGGGATGAAAATCAAGTCAAACTCAGTAGAAACAAAAAGACTTACAGGGCTTGGAGCCTGTGGCTCAGGTGACTAAGGCACCAGCCACATACACCTGAGTTGGTGGGTTCGAATCCAGCCTGGGCCCGCCAAACAACAATGACAGCCACAACCAAAAATAAAATAAAAGAAAAAAATAGCTGGGAGTTGTGGTAGGTGCCTGTGGTCCCAGCTACTTGGGAGGCAGCGGCAGGAGAATTGCTTGAGTGCAATTCTCAAGTTGGAGGAGTTGGAGGTTGCAGTGAACTGTGATGTCACTGCACTCTACCCAGGGTGACAGCTTTAGGCAAAAAAAAAAAAAAGAAAGAAAAGACTGACAGGTTTTGGTGGAGTAACAGGAAGTAAATGAACACAATCTACTGAACACATTTTCTTCCAAACTATTTTGACTAGTTAACAAGATTAGCTAGGTTATGCCTGATTGTAAAGGAATATTATACTTTCTTACCTGTCATGTAGACAAACATGAAAAGAGCCTTAAAAAAAAAAGAGAGAAACAATAGTAAGATTAGAAAACACATTATCCTACAGTCTTATTTCACTTGAAAAAGAGGTATTTATCCATCATGAATATGAATCCGAGTGTTTGGATGGATATATGAAAATGTAGCAAAAATTTAAGATCATATTTCTCTCTAAGATATAAAAATTGAGTATTTTATATTTTATTGGGTAAAATTAGTAAACATTTTATAGACCCTGAGGTTGTATATTTTATGATGTTAGCTGCTACAGACTTGCCATAGTGGCTTTTTCAAATCATTAACTTAATTTCTTTTTAATACCTATGTTCCACAGGGAGAGATTGTAGATTATCTTGTATTGTACGTAGTCATATGTATTTGTGAGTCTTCTATAATTTTAACAAGTTCTATGGTCAATGCAGATGTCTACTGGGGTAAAAATAACAAGAGAAAATATAAATCTGTAAACCTCTTAGCTTTGAAGAATGAACTTCACTGAGGGGTGAATCCCAAAGTCATGGGATTGAGAAATGTGTTTTGTGTGGGAAAACCCTGAAGATCTTACTAATGGAAATCGTGATCACTAACTTCACTTCTTGACTTTCAAGAAACGGCATGGCCTGTTGGCTGAGTGATGCTGAAACCTTCCCAGCAAACCAAACACACCATCTCATGACTCATGTCCTTAGTCAGTCCCTGAGTCATAACTCATCTTTGTTCATTCAGATCTACGCAAAAGGTCTCAGGAAACTCTCAAGTACTTCATCTTCTTTTTAACTAGAGAGGGAGGTATCTGCACTCCCATTTTCTTTCAAATATATGTTAAGTGACCTTGGTGGGCCCCAACAGGAGATGTTATGAAACTTTGAATAGATGGCTCTCTTTTTCCTCCTCGTCCTTTCTTATAAATGTTTTCTCCTTCAAACTCTTTCTAGCCTCTGCATAACACTTTTTGTCTCCAATGCAACCCAAGTCAATGGATTTTTTTGGTTGGAAGCAACTTGGAGATTACCCGTGCCTGAGATCGGGTTTTAAAACCGAGTTAAAAAATCACTCCCTGTCAGTGGTTATTTCCCTTTAGCTACCTGACAATTACCTCACCTACTTCCTGGATTCAGTTTCTGAATCAAAATTATAATTTTCTCCACTGTGCTTGTACTTGTTCGTCATAATCGAAAAATTGCCTCCTTAATCTGAATGGATGTCATTTGAAGGTAAGAAGTAAAGTCTGGGAAAGGATGAGAGCCTGGGGCTCAGGTTGCTGCAGCCTTGACTTATTCCAAGAGTCTATACAAAGTCATGTTGCAGAATACATCCCATTGTTTCCCCTTGTTTAAAACAGTGGTGACTTTATTTTGTGATTAAAATCCTTGCATAATGGTCAGAAGTACAGCGGGATGGCCTGGGACGGGAGATGAGGATAAGCAGTTGTTCTCTGAGCATGTTGTGCAGCGTGGCTCTACTTCAAACACAAGTTTATGAAGAATAACGTGTTAATAGGTAAGGCTGAGAACCTGCTGGAAAAAGCAAGACTGAAATAGAGAGAAGGTAGTTATGGAGGCCAGGGAAAGATACAGATGTTCCCTACCAACCAAGGGCAGAATCCCCTGCCTTCCGACCCTCTCTAGTTCTAAGGATTGCCCACCTGAAACTAATTGTGCCTTAAATGACATGCAGGTGCATGAGGTAATCGGAGATCTATTGTGTCAGAACAGTGGGAGTTTACACTCCCAAGTGCGGGCAGTGCAGCAGTCCTCAGCCTGCCTCCCAGAATCTTCCCTGCAAGCAGTTAAGTCAGAGAGGTTTACCCTCCCAGCCTGTAGGCCCAGGTGGGCTCTGTGACTTACACTTCGGCGCACAACTGCTATCATCTTGCTGAGGATATTTTCTTTGCCTTTACAGAATTCATTCCTTTTGTTTTTTTCTCTCTACTAAATAAAATCAGTCTCCCAGCTCCCCCTAAATTATCCCAATATTGATGAAAAAGTAGTTTGTTTATGTCTAAACCCCAGAGGTCAGATCACAGTGTTCTCTAGACTGAGCCATAAAATGAAAGTTAAATGCATTACCTGTTCCTTAATGAAAAGCATGGGTAGGAGACGTCCCTGAAGTTCATGTGATTCATGAGAAATAAATGAAAAGGACGGGCTTATGGAACAGTATCATTTCAAATGATCTGTTCTTCTCCTGGTAATTACAAGGCCTCCATCTCATTTGGGCCTGCCTGTTCAAGGAAAGAAGATCAGTTTCTATGGAGAATCATTTCACTTAATGAGCTAATAACTAGCACTAATGACAAACATCTTTCAGCTATGGAAATCATATTTTTCATTTTGCAGGGTATTTTTTAAGATGTTACAATCTCAAAAGTATTCACTGTCTCAAAGTGCTCATGAGGTTTATAGCCATGCTAGATATAATTGGTCTTATTTTAGAGAGAGGGAGCCTGGGAAGAGAAATGTTGGAGAACATTTTCAAGGAGGGAAAGATCCGGGATGGAAAGTGATAAAATATTGGGTCTAGGACTTTAAAATACATTGAATCTTCTCAGAGCCTTAAAAAATATATTCCTTCTATTTGATACACTGCTATGACCTCCTATGGTATGTGCCAATAATTTCATCTTGCATTTAACTGAACAAAAAAGCTTCAGTCCTCGTAAGAAGTATGTGTTCATTATAGAAATTCAGTTCAACTGTCAGCCAGGGTCACCTATCAGAAATAATTTGTGGACAAAATAATAGGACTTGATATAGAAACACTAGAAGACTAGGTCATTCTTGTCTTGTGCTAAAGCATTTCCGTTGAATAGAAAGTTTGGGGGGAGGGCAGCCAAGGAAGGAATCCAGCTTTTTTGTCAAGCTGCGGGATCTTGAGATTAAGTGCAGTGACCAGAAGGCGGGGTAACTATTCTAGTCACTGTTTGAGTGACCTGAGGGGAGAAGAGGAGAGGACAGGATCTCCTTGTTTCTTTGAGAGCTGCTGTTCACAATGGGAAGTTGGTTTTCAAGTTGTCCTCTACCCTTGGCACTCCCAGTCTGGATGCTCATGATGCATCTGTGACCTTCTAGAAACAGACGCCTGAGCCTCCCCCAGATCTAGGGAAACTGAGTTTCTGGGGGCACAGGGTGGCATCTGTAGTTTGCAACGCTCCAGTGGTTATTGGGAAGGGCAGCCTGGGTTGGGAATGGACGTACTGGAGTTGTGCAGAGGGATGTGAGCAGGGGTCTACTGGTTTCCCCCCTTCACCTTCAGTTCATGTGTTTTTACTATTGGCTTTCTGGTGTGAAGGGTAGAGACCATCACTGTGAAGGGGCCCACAGCTTTCCCACTCTGCTCACTGTGGTGCGAGGGGTTAGAGACCATCACTGTGAAGGGCCACAGCTTTCCCACTCTGCTCACTGTGGTGTGAGGGGTTAGAGACCATCACTGTGAAGGGCCACAGCTTTCCCACTCTGCTCACTGTGGTGTGAGAGGTTAGAGACCATCACTGTGAAGGGGCCCACAGCTTTCCCACTCTGCTCACTGTGGTGTGAGGGGTTAGACACCATCACTGTGAAGGGCCACAGCTTTTCCACTCTTCTCACTGTTCCTACCCTGCTCCTCTCACCATCTTAGGAGAGAAAAGGGAGGGCACTTTCTCCCCAGAGAGAAGGGAGAATGGGAGGAAGAAAGGAGTCCAGGGGCCTACATGGTGGGCAGGATGGTTCTTTCTTGGTAGGTGGGGATGGTGTGCAGGATCAGGGGAGTAGGATGAAAGACTTCTAGTATTGGGAAGACAGGCTGGAGTGGAGATGGGAGTCAGAGACTGGGGAACAGCTTCCCACCATACCCAGCTAATTTTTAATTTCGTTTTTAGAGAAGGGGGTCTCACTTTATTGTCCAGACTGGTCTTTTTCTTTTTTTTCCTAATTTTTGAAACAGTCTCACTGTGTTGCCCAGGCTAAAGTGCCATGGCCTCAGCCTAGCTCACAGCAACCTCAAACTCCTGGCTTCAAGCAATCCTCCTGCCTCAGCCTCCCAAGTAGCTGGGACTTTAGGTGCCCAGCAAAACATCCATTTTTTTCTATTTTTAATAGAGATGGGCTGATCTCAGGCTGCTCAGGCTGGACTCTAACTCCTGAGCTCAAATGATCCTCTTGCCTCGGCTTCCAAAAATGTTAGGCTTACAGGCACGAGCCTCTATGCCTGGCCTCATGTACTAGGCTTTGTAGACTAATCCTTGGATAATATTGAATGTTTCAAAAGGAAAAAAAATGGAGACTTCCAAGTGACTAGATGATGCTTCTTTAAATGTGGTTTCTCTCTGAAATGGGTCTAGGTGTAATGGGATGCATTATCAGTCAGAAACGCTGAAAGTATTTGTGGGCTTCTTAATAACATCAAAGATTCAGGGTTTTTCCACGTTTCTGCTCCATCACCCTTAGCCTGTTGACCTTCTGTCTTTACCCTTGCCCTTCCACAGTCACCAGAAGGGTTTACCATCTGGTTTCAAGACAGGAAAAAGAGGGAAGAGGTAAAGCCAGGAGTGCGGCACTTGCATGAGTCTGTACAGAGATGCAAGAGCTCGTCGTCCCACTTGCAGACTCCCTGGGAGTCACTGACCAGATTGGGTCACGGCGCCATCACTAACCAGGAGGAAGCCTGCAAATGTGAGCCCTGAGCTTTCAATGATGCATCTCTAGTGGGCGGTGGAAGGGAGAAAGGAGCTAGAACAGGCAGTAGGACAAGCAGCCAACAGCGTGTGCTACAGAGGGACAGGATGTCCCAGCTTCACAGACCTTGCCCCAAGTCACAAAAAGTGACCTAAAGCGAACCTCAGCAAAAGAAATTCAGAAATTGCTGTTTTAGAAATGTGACTTTTCAGTTTTCAGACTCATTTGGAACACATTGAAAGCAGGTGTCTGCACCTTAGTCCCACAGATTCTGATGTAGCGGGTTTGGGGCAAGACCTACATATTTTCCTTTTTAATCATCCTCTCAGATGATCCTGATGTGAGAGGTCTGAGCACCACACATTCCAGGGCTCTGGCGGTGAGAGATGAGAGTCAGTTCAGGGTTTCTCAAACTCTGAATGCTAGAATCACCAGGAAGCTTGATAAGAATATCAATGGGCCCTTTTCCCCAATTAGTTAAATTAGAAAATCTGTGGTTTAGAGGGCAGCATCATTGAAAATCTCCCAAGGATATTCTGACGTGCGGTCAGGGATATGCCAGTCATGGACCTGAAGACTCCATTGACTAACAAGCTTCTTGCGCAAATAGTGAAGCCAGCAACAGCGGGGGTGGCAGGAAGACCATGCCAAGGTCCCCGTGCTGGTTGTTGGAAATCTTTGAGGGGAGTGGAGAGAGAAAAGAGTGTGAAAGAGGCTGGCAACTTCCGACGTGCAGGAAAGGTGCAGCAAAAGGGGAAGTGTCGCAAAGCAGCTCCATCCTTCATGTCTTTAAACAGTGATTTTTTCATTTGACATAAACTTGTTTCTTTTTATTCTGAAATAATTTCAAATGCACAAAAAGGGGCAATACTACATAAAGCTCTCCAAGTTCCCCTCACCCGAGAGACAATATTAAACATGCTGCCACGTTTGCTGTATCATCTTCTCTCCCCACTTCCCTCCCACATACATCAATATAGGCGTTACCTACATGCATATTTTTTCCCCTGAAAAGATAGCATGCCTCATACCCTTTCCCTCTAAATCTTCTCTTCGCATTTATCTGAACCACAGTCCATCTCCCAGTTCGGCTGCTTGTCTAATAATGCCCCGGTAGCTCTGCATTTTCCCGGCCCAGTCTCAGGTCAGGATTCTATATTGCATGTCATCGTGTCTTGTCAGTATCCCCTTTTCATGTGCAGCAGCCTCTCAGTCTTTCATGGTCGAAGACATGTGCATTCTTTTAAAGAGTAAGGGCCATTTGTTTTATAGACCGTCCCTCAATTTGCATGTGTCTGATGTTTACTCCTAAATCTTTTTGTGTTATGCATTTTTTGGCAGAAAAACTATGTGAGTGCTGTCGTGTCCTTCTCCGGGTGTCACATTGGAGGTTGCCCTGTCCTTCTGTCCCCTCTAGGAGGACACCTTTCCTCACAAAGAACTCTGCTGCCTGCTCTTGGATAAGCGTCCACTGGCCTTTTGACCACTGGGTGAACGAGTTGCCTGATTTCTGTCCTGGACAGATTTTTCACTTTTAGATATGTTTTATTTTGTTTTTAGCCGACACATAATAATTGTACATACTTGTAGGTTACAGAGTGATGTTTCGGCACAAGTATAGATTGTGTTGATGGATATGCTAACTGCCCTAATTTAAATAATGATTTTAAATATGCGTTTTAGATGTAAGCCTATAAATATTACTTGCAAGGTATTGTATCATGTACTATGATATTTCCATAGAGTCAAAATGTATTAATATTTATGTATACCTTGTAATTAAATGCTTATTTGGCCCAGGAGCATTTAACTATCATTAAAAGTAGTGATCTCTCCAGCTCCACGCCCATAGCACAGTGGTTATGGTGCCAGCCACATACAATAAGGTTGATGGGTTTGAACCCAGACTGGGCCAGCTAAACAACAATGATAACTGCAACAAAAAAATAGCCAGCCATTGGGGTGGTGCCTGTAGTCCCAACTATTTGTGAAGCTGAAACAAGAGAATCGCTTAAGCCCAAGAGTTTGAGGTTGCTGTAAGCCGTGATGCCAGAGCACTCTACCTAGGGTGACATAATGAGACTGTGTCTCAAAATAAAAAAGTAGTAGTCTCTGGACTCCTACTCTGTGATACGTGTGTGTGTGTGTGTGTGTGTGTGTGTGAGTGTGTAGAGATGAGTTTCCCTTTTGGGTGCAATGACGCCCAGTGCAGAGTGGGTTACACTGCAGAGCACTGGACTCTGGGGGTCTGAACAGACTCTTGACTTCAGTGGCAGGTCTTGCAGATTAAATATGACAATTTCAAATTCTCAGCAGCAAATCTAGTGTATTCTGTTGATAGATATGGAATTTTGAAAATATAAAGAAATATACATGTACCTGTTGCTGGATGAAGGAGTCTGTCTGTGAGTCGCCCAGGTGAATCAACAGAGAAGCGGATGACAAATCAACAGTTTCACTTTTTTTTTTTTTTGCAGTTTTTGGCTGGGGCCATGTTTGAACCCACCACCTCGGGTATATGGGGCTGGGGCCTACTCCTTTGAGCCACAGGCACTGCCGAACTGTTTCACTTTTAATTACAGAAAAGCCAGCAATTCCAGAGAGCAGCGGGAATCTCTCCTCACAGAGCTGCTCTGTGCGCTCCGGAATCACTGGCTTTTCTGCAAATAGGTTACATTTGTAGCTAGTCACTACTTTACTGAGTGCATTGCTAAATTCACTTTGTACACTGAGTCCCTGGAGCATCCAGTTTTCTTAACTTTATAACCGTAGGTCTTATATGTGAATAAACTACTTTGGATGGTGGCACAGGGGCTCATCCGGCTCTTCCAGGGCCTGTCCAGCAGTGTCCTGCACGTACTGGTTACTTAGGATAACAGTGGCCACCATTGTAACTATCTATGTAAGACATCAGCCTGGTATTCTGGCACACGTGGCCTAAATGCTATCTATATGGATTTGTTGAAGCTTCCAAAATGTCAGCCAGAGGGTTAAGGAATGTATTAGTTCATGCATAGCAAGTTTAAGTGTTGAGGGGAATATTAGTTCTTACTGGACCAGCTCTGTGGGGCTGCACATCACCAGGGCATGAAAGTTCTTTCTGGGTGTTTCCGGTTGTAGCTTCCTAGGAGGAAAACAAAGAAATAACAGGTGTTTACACAAGAACAAACAGAAAGAAGAACTTACAGTTGTATTCCAACACAGAGATGAGACACCAACTGCAAGGCGACGTTCATGGGAACGCAGAGATGAGCAAGACATAACTCCTTGTTCTTCCTACTTGCAGTAGCAAAACCCACGTGCCGAGTAACCAGGAAGCACGGGAGGGCTTCGGGCCATAGGCACTTGAAAGTCATTCTCGATGTGAATGGCTCTGGTAAATTCATTCTGCTTTGGAATTTGGGGATAATTTTAAGTGAAGTGCTAATTTTGGGTGTGAAAATTGAGGCATCAGCATGGATTGAATTGTGTTCCATCCCTCTAACTCACATCAAAGTCCTAATACTTAGTACCTCAGAAAGTGAATTGCTTGGAAACAGGGTGGCTGCAGATGGAGTAAGTTAAGATGAAGTCTTAGTGACACTGCCAGAGGATGGGCCCTTACCCCGACATGACTAATGCCCTATAAAGAGAGACATTTGGAGACAATGCAGGTGGAAATTCGTGTGGATATGAAGGCAGGAATTGGAGACACATCTGTGAGCCAAAGGTTGCTAGCAAACCATCTGAAGCTGGGTGAGACGCATGGAACGGGTCTTTGCCCTCATGGCCCTCAGAAGGAACGCAGCCTGCTGATAACCTGAGCGCAGACTGTTAGGCTCAAGACTGAGAGATATACATTTCTGTTGTTTACGGCACCCAGTTTGTAGGACTTTGTGAAGTCAACCCAAGGAAACTAAAACCACTTGTGTATTGTTTTGACAGATGGCAATCAGGAGAAAAGGTATACCTAGTGGTATACCTGGTGGCTAGAACGTGAACAGAGACATGGAGGGAAGCACGTTCTGGTGGCAGGTATGAGGTGGAATAAACATGTGTACGTTGGTAGGTGTGTGTGTGTGAGTGAGAAGAAGTGTATTATGAGGGATTAGCTCCTGTGACTATGCAGCCTGAGCAGTCCCATCATCTGCTGTCTGCAAGCTGGAGATGAGGGCCATTTGTACCGAGCCCTCAGACCCAAGTGTGACTCTCGTTCAGAAACACCCTCACAGACGTAGCAGAACAATGTTTAATCTGGGCACCTCATGGCCTGTCAAGGTGACACCTAACATTCACGTCACAGTACCTTGTGTGCCTTTGGTGAAGAGTAAATGGAGTCACACATGTAACTGGGCTCAGAGAGTGCCCAGTGAGTGTCACCAATTATTATTACAGATAAAATGGTTGGAGTTGCCATTCCAATCCCTGTTTCTATGACCCCAGTTTCTGTGGTCTTTCCAGCCCTCCCGGTGCTGGTCTGTAGCAACTGCAGGCTTTGTGCTTCACTCATTATTTTGCTCTCCTGACACATTACGGCAGCATCTTTCCATGCAAACCCTCATCTGTAACACATTGGCAGCATCTTTCCATGCAAACCCTCATCTGTAACACATTGACAAGACTCGAGGGATCCTCCGGGCCTGCAATGAAGAAGCAGGAGGAGGCTGAGAGGGCCGGCAAGTGTCACACCCAGTTATAATACGGATGTGTCTGAGCTGAACAGACCACTCTCTAGAGAGGCTGGAGCCCCAGGGAAGCAGCAAACCCTGCGTGCTGGCTGCACATTGCTGCAGACGGCCCGTCTTTCAACGTCGCTGAGAGAGGCTTTCTCTTATGGCGCCTCAAGGAGATTTCATCCTCTTGAGCGCTAGTAATGAATTATGGCTGGAAAATAAAAACAACAGGGCATCTGGGTAAATGTGAATCTTACATCTGCTAAGAGGTGCTTCCTGCCAGAGGCCCTTCTTGTTTGCCTCTTCAAGTGATATTTATAGGGGTAGGAGCCGTGGTTGGCAATCTTGCAGATGGTCGATTGCTTGATTGCTAAAAGAATTTGATATCTCCTGTGACCAAAGTTCATAGAGAAAACTGAATCTAGTAGTTTCTTTGTTTGAAAGCAAAATGTGCTGCCATCATTTGAAATCTGTGTCAGTCAAGGACAGCTAGGTAAGCAGGAACAAACGACCCCACAATATTAGCAGCTGTTCTAACATTGTTTTGTTTCTCAATGTCACTTGGCATAAATCTTGTAAATTATTACTCTCTCATTTTTAGTAATATCAACTCTTTATTGAGTATTACAACGTGGCGATCATAACCCTAATACTTTACATATACTGTCTCCTTTAATCTAACTTGTGAGGTGGTTATTATTTCTTTTTTGCAGGTTTGAGAGTTGAGACTCAAGTTCATAAAGGGTTGACTGGGTTCTGGGTGTGGGTTTTTCTAATGCTGAACCTGGTGTTTTACCATCATGTTATGCTGCTCTCTTGAAACCTCATGTTTTTGTGTTTAAACATGTATCTGCTAATGTTGTCTCTAATATTCCTAGGGGAGGGGAAGGTGCAGATAGCATTAGTTCACCATATAGATCTGGCAAACTAAGGTATGAGGTTATGTGTTAATTTTAACCTGGCCAAACCAGTTAGTGACTAATTTGACAATAGAATCTCGACCAATATTCCCGCTTGACAGTCACCTTGCATAGCTTGTAGAAATGCAGATTCTAAAACTTCCAAAGTGGCCTGGAGTGATTCCCTCTCTGCTCCTCAAAGAACAGCACTTTGGGAGTCCCTGGCCTGGGCCTTCAACTCCTCTCTTAGGATGATTACCATAAACCAGCTGTCAGCTGAAAACCCAGTTGGGAGTTGAAAGTATACAGCTTTGCTGATGCTTTTGTCCAGGGAAAATGCCCAGAACTAGATTGAAGTTGAAAGTGGCATGGAATTGCTGGTAAAAACGCCAACTGTTGCCTTAGCTATGTGGGAATAAAGTGTCAACATCTACAGTAGACGCAAATCTACATTTCTGAGAAGGCAATTAGCTTAATTAGTTTAGTAATGAATAATGTTAACCTTTAAAATATCATGGAGTTCACAATGCCAGTTTGCTTCTGTCCAACTTAATTTGTCTTTGGAAATTGAGCCGGGATCTGTGTCTTTGTCCCTCAGAACAGTTGCTCTACTAGCTGGGCTGGAGGACTGACAGAGATGCTGAATTAGTGATTCAAAGGCAGAATTTTCAGATGGATTATTTAATTCTTTCTTATTTCACATGCGGCTGTTTTAGCACTACCGCAAAGTTGCTTAAAAGTAAATACTGTAGACTTGGATTCTTTTTTTTTTTTTTTTGCAATGTCATTAGACAGTTGTGGATTAGTTTACCAAAAATTGATTTGACTGTGTCATTTTTAGTACCTACATTGGTATTTCCAAATCAGTTTTTAAAAGCTGAAGGGCTTTAAAACATCCAGATTCCTTGTATTTTAATCTACTCCCTGGATCACTTTTTTTAATGCAAACAATTTAGCCCCCAACCACTGCCCACCACCTCCCCCTGAGTTAATGACTCCAGTGGCCTGTAACACCCTCTTAGTCTTGAAATGTTTACGGTGAAGCTTTGGGTTAACCAGATTTCGCCCAGCCTTAAATTGACTCTTCTTCATCAAAGCAAAGTCTTACAGCTTTTCATTTATTTGATATCCTCAAAATTCTAATTTTGCTTTCCCAGCGGCAGTGACCTATTGTGACAACCCTCGTCTGAATTTAAAAAAACCAATTTCCGTGCACCACAGACTAAACAGTTTAATGAAGGAAAACTTTGGGAATGAGCTTTTCACCCCAAAGATACAAACTTTGCTTGGAGGCCATAATGAATGGAGAGGGACTTCAGACATGTAGACATAACCTGCCCAGCAATTTAGCTTTGCCCTTTTATCTGAGACTTGGTAGCAAAATCACTGATTTCTGCCTTTTTGATATTTTCCCAAATTAGTGAGATAAGACATACATAATCCCTCATGGGGGAAATCAGAGAAAGTTCACACCCATCACCTCCCCAGTCCTTTGAAGGAAATCAGAGGCAGCTCTTTAATCATGGGTTTGATATTTCAGAAGCAGAGTAAGTCAGTCATTTCCTAAAACGTGGCTTAATGTACATGTTTGAATATTCTTTAAAAGTCTACAATTCAGGAATAATTAAATGATCGTTAGAACTCTTAACAGGTTATTGTTAAAACCCAGAGGTCATACACAAAATAATAGGTAGTATGATACTTAAAAAAAATGTCAAATGTGAACATCAAATTGCAACATGTAAAATCACATGGTATGTGTATCATGTGACATTATCCTGTCCCTCCCTGAGAAGTAGGATGTTCACAGGTTCATTTGGAAGCCAGTTACTTGGAACTTAGAAAATGCCTTATTTTAAATTATATATTATTTATTATTGTATCTTGCTATATAAACTTTATAAGAATATTCTATAACATTATACTGGATAGTAATATATCAGCTGTTATAACATTATCATATCATTACTTTCTGGTATGATAAAAGGTGATTGATTCTATGGTTAGACCACAGAGTTAGGGTTTTTTTTTTGTTTGTTTGTTTCTAAAATAGTTTATACTTGGCAATGTTACTTTCGATTATTAGTCATTTCTTCTACATAGTCAGGTAGTTAAGCTTCAAGCTAAATAGGCTTTGATGGTTTCATTGAGATACACAACTAACAGTCATCATGTGGTTATGGTGAAAATGTCCTATAGTAACAAGGTCCTGTGGTGGTTTAGGACAGATTTCTTCTTCTGGAGGGCAATGGGCAGATGTCTAGCTTTTTGGACTAAGGGAGCCCCCATGTGGCATGGTCCAGCCATATTCATGGATGTGTATTTAAAAGCCTTGCATTTATAGACAATGAAGAATTGCCATTAATATTGACAATATTGATGGTAATAATAACAATAAAAACAAGAATGACATTTCTAAGTACTTATTACACAAAGGTGCTGTAATAAGATCATAAAATACTTTGTCTCACTAGTCACAATTTTATGAGGTGGTTCCTGAGGAATCTGAGCCTTGAGGGGGTCTAGTGACTTGTCCAAGGTCACTGGGCAAAGCCAGGTCTTAATCCAGATGGGCTCTGTCAAAACCTAAGTGCTTCTCCATTGTGCTTGAATATCTGCTTAGGCTTCTATTAAAAGAATGAAATCATGCAGGCTATCCATTTTGTATAAAAAAATAAGAGAAATCAGAATTTAAGGAAAAAGGTCACTCAAAATCTTACCATACAAAGATAATGGCTATTAATACTTTTATGTCTTTTAAGACCTTTCTCTACATGCATATAAATATATAAATATAATTACGAATAATAACATAATTAGAACCTAAAGAATAAATTAACATTACCTTTGCATAAATATAATAAATATATAACTTACAATGATATAAATATGTAATTATGCTATGAATATATGCATATCTAATATCCATAAATGCATATATATTATAAAATTGGTGTCAGACTCTGTATATAACTCTGTACTTCACTTTTCCTGGCTAACAAATTCTGAGCACATCCCTGTATCAATATATATATAGGCAGATATGTCTTTATTCTTACTGGAAGCTCAGAACTTCTTCATGCCAGTCAAACTATCACCATTCCAATTATTTAGTATGTAGGTTCTCTCTAGTATTTTTCTATCATAAAAACTGCTGACAAGCATTCTTACACATTTATCTTTGCTAATGCACCCAATTACTTCTTTAGTATGAGTTTATAGAACTGGAATTATAAGGTCAAAAAACATGAATACTCTTAACGATTGTGATATACCTTGCTAACTTGGCCTTCTTCCCCGCATATCAGCCTCAGGGTCACTGTTATTTGTAATCTTGGTCAATCTAGTAAGCAAAAAGATGTCACTTGCATTTGCAGTTTTAATTCAAGTGACGATGAGCATTTTTATGTGTTTATCGTTTAGATTTCCTCTCTTATGAAGTTTATATTTATATGCTCTGCCTATTCTCTCTGTCGATTTTGTCTTATTTACACTTGTAAGTAAATATGCTTTAAATATTGAAGACATTAACACGATATAATTAAGTTATGCAATTTGTTTCTCTACCATTAAAAACACTTTACTTTTTAACGGTGATTTTTGCCTTTCCAAAGTTATATTTTTCAGTAAATTCTGGTAGATTTTTTATAACAACGTTATTGGGATATAAATTATATTTTATTTCAGTGGTTTTTAATAAAGGTACAGAATTGTGCAACCATGATCCTATTTACCTTTTTTTTTTTTTTTTGAGACAAGATTTTACTTTGTTGCCTGGGATAGAGTGCAGTGGTGTGATCATAGCTAACTGCAATGTCAAACTCCTGGGCTTGAGTGATCCTCCTGCCTCAGCCTCTTGAGTAGCTGGGACTATAGGTACCCGCCACCATGCCCAGCTGATTTTTCTGTTTTTTGCAGACATAGAGTCTTGCTTTTGCTCAGGTTGGTCTTGAACTCTATCCTCAAGTTATCCTCCCTCCTCAACTTCCCAAAGTCCTGGAATTATAGGGGGTGAACCACTGTGCCAGCCGCATCACGTTTTCATCACATCAAAATGAAACTCTCCTGCTTAGTAGTCACTTCCTGTTTCTCCTTGCATCAACTTCTGGAGACATTAATCTACTTTCAGCCTTTATGAGAAACCTCCGAACATTTCATATAAGTAGAACAATACAGTCTGTGGTGTTTTGTAACTGGCATCTTTCACTTAGCATAATGTTTTCAAGGTACATATGTATTACATGAGTACTTCTTTCTTTTTTATTTTTATTTTTTTGGCAGTTTTTGGCTGGAGCTGGGTTTGAACCCACCACCTCTGGGGTATGGGGCTGGCGCCCTACTCCTTTGAGCCACAGTCACCGCCCAGTATTTCTTTCTTTTTTATTGCCAAATAATATTCTGCACATCGATGTATTTTGTGTGATGGACATGCAGGTTTTCCCCACTTTATGGCTATTGTCAATAATGCTTCTATGAACATTCTCATGAGAGGTTTTTTTTTGTTTGAACGTATGTTTTAAATTCTCTTGAATGTATGTCTAGGAGTGGAGTTGCTGGGTGACGTAGTAACTCTGTGTTTAATATTTTGAGAATTACCAACCTGTTTTCCAAGGCAGTTGCACTATATTACAACTCTACCAGCACTTGGTGAAGGTTCCAATTTGTCTATCTTTTCAACACTTGCTATTATCAGTGGGTTTTTTTAAATTTTAACTATTCCGGTGGAGGTGATGTGATTTTGACTTCCATTTTCCTAATGACTAGTGATACTGAACATCTTTTTTTGCATATATCGACCACTTGTATATATTATTTGGAGAGATCTCTGTTCAAGTCTGCTAATTTTTTAAGTGCTTTGTCTTTTTCTGGTTGACTTGGAAAAGTTCTTTATATGTTTTGAATACCAGACTCTTATCAGATATATAACCTGCAAATATTTTCCTTCATTTTTTGGGGGTTGTCTTTTTTGCTTTCTCGTTTTTGCAGTAGTTTTTGGTTGTAGTTTTTTACATTAGCATTTTAATCCCTTAGGGATTTGTTTAGGTGTAAAACAAATCTTTTTCCCATGTTATACTTCAGAGAGTTTTCCCATAAATTAAGTCATTTTATACTTGTGAAGGAGATGAGAGGTACATAATATTTGCAGTTTAGCCAGAAGGACACAATAATTTGATTACACATTTGGCTGCTGGCAGGATCGAGCCTGGAATTCAGGTCTTTTCACCTCCCCGTGGTGATTTATGCTCCATCATCTTGCCTGTAACTGCATTATTATCGGCAGTTCTCTTTTCTGTGGTTTTTCTATTATTTACTGGATGTGAACTTGATGATCAAGTGTATTACATCATTGCCAGATGCAACTTTTTACACTATTGTGGAGAATTTCAACCTTTGAGGTCTCTGGCTCTTTACTAACAGTGTGGCCTCAGATAAGAATACATTAAACAGTTTCCTCCTCACAGGTTACAAAGTTACACAATCTCTAATAACATGACAATAACAGCTTTCATGGTCACTTTTCTTGTGCCAGGTGCTGTGTTAAGCTCTTTACACAGGTGATTTTATTTAATCCTCACGCCAAAAAGTGCCTTCAAATATGCCATCATCGAAGGACATAGTATGTGGCCCCACATCTGCCTTTGAAAACTTTTGGGTTTCTGAGCACCTTTTACTCTTTTAAAATTTAGTAAAGACCACAAAGTGTTTTTTGTTTACGGATTATATCTATCAATGCTTCTCATATTAAAATTGAAACTGAGAAAATTTTAATATCATTTTTTCCTTTCCTTTAAAAGAGTAAAAATAAACCCATTATTGGTCAACACAAACAATGTTTTCCAAGAGAAAATAACTATATTTTCCCAAAGAGTAGATTATTTTCTTCACTTCTGCCATGTCTCTTTAATGACTAAGTTGAGAGATGACTGCAAAATTGTCATGTTTTCTATGCATTTAAACTGTGACAATATCTTTCACCACGTAACCTCTGAAAAACTCCCAATGTAGCACTTGTGAGAGAGAGAACAAAGGGCATATAACATCTTAGCATTGTTATTAAAACAACTTGACCTTCCAGAACTCTCAAAAGCTCTTGGGTTTTGGGGAAGAACTGTGTGTTAGAGCGGACAGGACAGCTGATGCTGAGGCTGGCACCGCACACTTGGGCTTGAATCCCGGCCGCACCATTTGCTTGAGATGTGACCTTAGGCACATTGTTTTGCACTTTTTTACCAAAGGTTCCTTTGTTTGCAAAACAAAGTTTATAATAGTGAGGATTAAATCAGTTATAATAGTCAAAGTATATAAAACAGTGCCTGAAAAAGATAAATGTTTTACCTACATGAACCATTATTCTATTATTATCCTCTTTCTACATTGGAAAAGTAAGGCTTCAGGAGTG
>CAUYTI010106318.1:0-26541 GCA_963575145.1 Galago senegalensis | reverse complement strand
TTTTTGGTCTTCTGGATATATACCTAATAAAGGAATTGTAGGATCAAATGGCAGGTCTATTTTTAGTTCTCTAAGTGTTCTCCAGATGTCTTTCCAAAAGGGGCGTATTAATTTGCATTCCCACCAGCTGAACACTTTCTCCCTGTTTCTTGCGGGGCTGCAGGGTGTTTGTGGGGATCAAGGCCTGTAGGATGATAGATTGCAACAATGCCAGAGCCTGCCGTTGCTCCCGCATTTTTTGTTTTCCCTGTTTTTCTTCTTGTTCATTTGCTCAATGGGCTAATTTTATGGCGTCTGTGTTCCCTGCAATGTAATCCCGTGGTCCTCTTCTTGCTTTTTGTTGGTTGCTGTTGTTCTCATTTTTATTTTTAAGTCTGCCTGCTTTTGGTTCAGCCTTGGTTGATCATAATTCAGTGGTCAGCCAATGACCAGTCACAATATTTCCCCGACTGCCTACCCTGAATTTCTTCCTGTCTTTGCCAGCGTCACTGTCATCATCGCCATCATCATCACAACCACCACTGTCACACCACTGTCCACCAAACTGTAATTATGTTTCAGGAAATAGCCCAATGCCTTTCTATAGATATAATACGTGGGGAATCCCACAATAATCCTAATGACAAGAGCATGAGGTCCCCATCTTAGATGAGAATGCTGACACACAAAGGCACCGTGTGGTGTGTATCTAAGGAACAACCAGAGAACAAACTTGGATGTTGTCCCCACCCCCCAAAATGACACTGGTTTCCATTTGTTCTTCTGATTGTCATGGTCCCCAAACCCAGTTCCTCAAGTTATAAAGATTTTCCTCAAAAACACATACTCTGTCACAAAGCATGTCATCTGTCCTTATAAATCAATTTTTCTCAAGAACAGAGCGGCAGTTGTTTCCAACCTGTTTATATCTTGGTCTTTGTAAAAATGCAGGTGATGATGGTTCTTTAGAAGGGACATTAAGGAGAATTCTCACTGCTTTACAGACAGCTCGCTAGCTATAGTTTTCCTGAAGACCTGATGTAAGCATCTTCTTTTCTTGGGGGGCATCTTATAAAACACTTGGTAATTTTGCAAAGGCGTCACTGCTAGTGATGAGTCCGCAAAACGAGGTAGGGAATGGCTGGACCACAGAGGACGCACTACAATGCTGCCGATGCAGGTGTCCCAGAGCCCTCACTCAGAGGGGCCCTTGCAAAGCCTGAGGAGAAGCAAGGCAACGTTTTCTGGGCATTTTTTTCTTCTTTTGGGACAAGGTTGCACTCTGTCCTCCTTGCTAGAGTGCAGTGGTGTCATCACAGCTCATAGCAAAGTCAAACTCCTGGGCTCAAGACATCCTCCTGCTTCAGCTTCCTGAGTAGCGGGACTACGGGCACCTGGCACGACACCTGGCTAGTTTTTTCTGTTTTAGTAAAGACGGGATCTCCTTTTGCTCAGGCTGGTCTTGAACTCCTGGCCTTAAGTGATCCTCCCACCTTGGCTTCCCAGAAAGCTAGGTAGGATTACAGGTGTGACCCCCCATGCCCAGCCTTTAGTAAGTCTGAATCATTAGAAAATGCCTCCCATCCCATTTCTGTGCTTTCCCTTGGTATCTTTTGTTGTAGATTTGATGTTCTAAACTTTAAATGTTTTACAGTAAACTCATCACTAATTTCTATATCACTCTTTGTGTTTATGTTTAAGTAATACTTTCTTCAATCATGCTCAAATATTTTTATATTAGTATAAGTTGTTCTGAAATTATTTGTGTCAGGGCCTTTCTAAGTGATGTCAGTCTTTGTGTGTGTGTGATGTTAACAAGTACTACCTGCTGTCAGTTTCTCAAAGAGAACAATGCTGTGGTTAGGAAAATCAGCAGAGGTAATTCCTAATCTCACCTGCCCATCTATCTCCATGGCTGAAGCCAGCCCTGGGAGGGTGCCCATGGCCATGAACCTGCACCTCAGCCCTCCCTGGCTCCCATGATGAAGACGCCACTCCTCAAACCTGCTGTGTTAAGTTTTAATACAGTTTTTTTCTTTCTTAAAATGTGTATTCATTTTTTGGCACCGGTGTGTATACATATATGCACAGACGGGGTGTCCATGAAGTTTGGGTACGGTTTTTAATTGCACCCTATTTTAAGTTGTACACAAACTTTATGGCCACCCTGTATATGTATGAGCATCTCTCTGTGTGTATATATATTTTCTCTCTCTCTCTCTCTCCCTCTCTCTCTCTATATATATACACACACATATATACATTATGTTGATAATTTTATGCATACATATATCTATATATACTCTATCTATCTATCTATATATACAGAGAGAGAGAGAGAAAGAGACATGGGATGGGGAGGAAGTGAGAGAGAGAATGAGAATGTACTTTTCCTAAATCTGATCACTTAATTAATAGTAAAACATTAGAGACTTCTTTTCCCTTTTAAAATGGAAAGAAGTATTATTTATCATTATATTGAACATAATATACATAATAATGCATAATGTATTATATTCAATATAATGTATAATATAATGTATTATATAATACTAGTAGTAGTAATCTAGCCAGAATGGCCAGAAGTACAGTGGGGCGGGGGGGGGGCTAGTTTTTCTTGAGTTACTATTATACAAACCCTGTACTAATCCAGAAGCAAGTATTATACAAAAAACTGAATTAAAACTTAACACAGCAGGTTTGAGGTGTAGAACAATTAGAGGTATACAAAGTAGAAAGAAAGTTGTGTTTAAGTATCCAGAAGACAATAAAAAAAACAACAGGAAAATTAATACAAATAATCATAAAAATTATCTAAAAATACCCAGACATATTCACTTAAAAAACATGAAAATCCCGTCAGCGGAGGTCTGTGAATTGCTACTGAGCCAAAAGCAGATGAAATCGTGTTTGTGCACAGAAGAGGTGTGACAACACACGGGCGCTGATCCAACCCAGATTTAATGCTAAACGTAGTAGGATCTCAGTAAGAAGACATTAGCTTTTGTTTCTCTTTCCAAAGTTGATTATGAATTTTATTTGTAAGATAATCTAGCAAGAATGGCCAGAAGCACAATGGGGTGGGAGCCAGCTTTTCTTGCGTTACTCTTATACAAACCCTGTACTAAGCGCTGGTTGTGTGTCCAGAAGACCCGCACCGCTGGTCCGCAGGTGGGACAGACGCCAGTCCTCTCTGTAGCTTGTGATGAAGGCCACGACTAGACTTAGAGAGTGAATTCCTCTATAGCTTTGGCTTTAAAAAACTTTGCTAACAGTGACTCCAAATCCAGAAGCAAGTATCAATAAAAAATGTACTTATAAAATTGTCAACATAAAAAAAATGATGCAAAAAGCAACCTGGAAAAAAAATCTTATAGGGAAAGTAAAAGACAAATAACAAGTTAGAGAAAATATAGTTAGTATATCACAGAAATGTAAGTGTACTGATGAACTTACAGGAAGAACAAGGCCGAAACAACCAATAGAAAAATGACTTTCTTCCACAGTTAACAGAGGAAGAAATTAAAATGGCCCTTAAAATGATAAAAACAAAAAGACACACAATTTTGCTCCTATAACAGAAAAGCCTGGAAGGTGCTGTGCTCCAGAAAATTGTGTGGAAATTTGACAGATAAAGGGAAGGTAAGCGTTTTCCCCATCTGTCCCGAATGTGCTGAATATAAGGCTAAATCAATACGGATGAGGAAACTTTTTAAATCAACACACCGCTGACAAACGCAGGAATGGTGTCAGGAAGATACAGCCAGCCGGTCTCAGGCTCTGGGGGACCAGCAGCGCCGGGGGACGGCTGACCTCCCCACCTCCACCCCATGACGTGAGCGAGGTTCAGGGTTAACCACCAGCTGGCAGGAGACGCAGGTACAGCAGAGCACCTCAGGGCGTCCTGCCATCAGCCTAGTCCCAGAGGCACGAAACTCAGTAGCCAAAATGGCCCAGCGTCTGCCCAAATGAATTTACAGGAACAGACATAAGAGAAATACCAGCCAAGTGCAACGCATAGACTTCAATACTGATTCAAACCAGCCCCGTGTGGCAATGGCACCGCAGAAACCCTGGATGTGTTTTGCGTTCGGCGATACTAAGGGACCAAATTAACTTTGTGCAATAATGATGTTGGATTAATAGAGGCACATAGATATGGGGGGCAAAATAACCCCCCATCTCCACAAGGGGTGCATTTCAAGGCCCCCAGAGAATCCCTACAACCGTGCATAGTACGGAACCCAACTGCTAGCGCTCAGACCACATCTCTAGTCTGTCTTCACTCACATATTTATGCCTCTTCCATCCTAACTCAGCATTGATTACGCACGGTGGCCATAGCCTGGTGGTGTGAGATAGGACAGCAAAACTAGTACAAATTTCTTCCTCATTCTTCGTAGTTCTGCCAGTAGAACTGTTCTTACTGTAGATCTTAGCAACCTCAGCATATGATTCTTTTTCTTTCCTAATTAAGTGGAGAACTTTGATGTTTTCACTTAAAAAAATCACTTTATGGTTTCTCCTCGGCATATGCAAATTGCCAGCATCACTACTTTAGAGCCTGGCGTCCACTGTTTAGTCAAATATGGATTATTTGAATACAAGCAGTGTGGACCAAAACAGGTGACCTGATACCCAAGACAGCTATGAGACTCACAGGTGGGTGATGTGAACTCCACGGGCACTCTGGACAAAGGGATGATTCAAGTCCTGGGCTGGACGGGGCAGGATGGAGCAGGATGGTGCAAGATTTCATCATGCTGCCCAGATTAGCATGCGATTTAAAGCTTATAAATTGCTTATTACCAGAAATTTCCATTTAATATTTTTGGACCAAGGTTAACTGAGGGCAATTGAAACTGCAGAGTGAAAAAGCAGATTAGGGGAGACGACCTTCTTTACAGGAAAATCATCTCTATAATGCAACATTTATTTTAAAGTATTTTTTAGCAATATGAGAGGTAATAATATGAAGCCAGGATAGCAAGCTGGTGACGCTGAGTAGCTGGCACACAGGGTTCTGTGGCTCTGTATCTATTAAACATTAAAACTCAAGTCTACATTTAGCCAATAAAATAGAGATCTTGATGCTAAAAAGGCTTATAAAAATAAAATTGCACATGTGTGCCCTGACCAGCACTACCAGCAATCCCAGGCTCTGCAATTATTTACACACTCTGAGACTCTGACCCTCTGAAGTAATAAGGCCTTTTCCAGATCTCACCCTCCCTATATGTAAGTTGTGGAGAACATGGATGAGAGCCTTACCTTCTATCATTGCAGTGGTACCAAAGAGTGCACACAGCGACTATTTCATGGACTAAATATTTGTGTCCCATCCCACCCAAATTCGTGCGTTGAAGGCCTAATCCCCAGTTGGATAGTACAGAGGAGGGAAGGGCTTTGGGAGGTCCTTAGGTCATGAGGATGGAGCCCTCACGATGGGATTAGTGCCCTTACAAAAAGAGGTACAAAAGAGATGATTTGTCTCTCTCTCTTCCACATGAGGAATCGGCAGGAGGTGGCCCTCTGCAGGCCAGGAAAAGAGCCCTCACCAAACACTGGATTTGCTGATGCCCAGACAATAGGATTTTCAGCTTCCAGAACTGTGAGAAATGCATGTTGTTTGTTTAAGCCTCCCAATCTATGGAATTATATTATAAAAGCCTGGGCTAAGTAAGACATTACATAAAATGCTTACCAGTGTTTCAGGCCATGGTAATTGCTATAGTTTTTATTGTGCTGGCTAAAAAGATAAAAATTACATCCCTTTCTCAAAATACTATCTCAAAAAGTTCATCTCCCTTTGGGCTGGGCTCTCTGGAAAGCTCTTTATGGGTCCACAGTCCTTGGCTGTTAAGGGGGAGGTGGGGAAACTCATGGAGCAGAAGTTATATCACTGTTAACTCTGGGGAACCCTTTCTGCCCTCTCCTCCTCGGGCTTTCAACTTAGGACACAACTGGTCAAGAGGCAGTAGGCTCAGAGAAGAAGGACCCTCTGCACAGCCTTTTGTCCAGACAAGGTGGTACTAGTCTTGAATGATGAGAGTCAGGTGGTAGCTTCCTTGTCTGTTGCATTTGAGAAATGTTCAGAGGGAAAAGAGGACATTAATTTAAAAGATGCAACATTAAGCTGTTCCAAATTCATTTTTATTTGTATGCAAGAAAAAATAAATTCTGCTTTCCTAATTGTGATAAGATGTAGACTTTACCTCTTTTATGTTTACATGGATGGAGCTGGAACATATCCTACTTAGTGAAGTATCTCAAGAGTGGAGGAAAATGTATCCAATGTACTCTGTACTATTATGGAACCAATTTACAATCACTCACACTTTCATATGAAGAATAGATCACAACTATGACCCAGGGTGAAAGAGGGAGGGGGCTGGGAGGGGAGGGGTAGGTCAGATGGAGGAGGGTGAATGGTGGGATCATATCCATGGTGCATATTATAGTAAGGGTACATGCCAGATCTATTAAGTATACAGTATAAATGTCTTAACACAATAATTAAGTAAATGAGGTGAGGTATATATTAACCAGTACCATATATATATGAAATCTGCACATTGTACCTCCATAAATGCATTAATGTATACGTGATCTACCTCTTTATGATTTAATAAAGAAAAAGACTGCGATCAAATTCTTGTCTGCAGTTAACATGCCCAAGTATAATAACAAGTTTCCTGATGCCATGAAGAATGTTATTTCCCAATGCAAATGTCACACTAATATCTCGGGCTTGGGAGCAGCGTAGGGGAGCATCAGTGAGGAATTTACCATTGGGGCCAATCTGGGGTAGGAGGTCTCAGAGATATTGTAGTGTGTACTGAATATTCTATAAAATTTTCTTGAGGCGCTAAAGTTTTACAGTACAAAAACTATTTTCAGAGTTTTCTTCATATACGTCTTGTGCCTTAGAATGTATACATTTACTTTGCTTTCTTTTTCATTTACATTTTTACATAGATGTTAGTAATACAAATAAAAGTTGTTAAACCTTATGTATCTATTTTGAATCAAGACCACTCCAAAACACGATTTCAGTTGCATGCATTATTTTTCAAAACATATGATAATATCATCTGGGAAAAATGATGATAATAACTTTTCCAATATTTATGATGCTTATTTTTATTTCCTTCATATATCACTGAAACAGAGACATTCCCGATACTTGCCATGTGTCTGGCATCTGGTATTTCTCCCTTTAATGTATACTTAGCGTTTTTATCGAAATATGCTACTGAGTCACATTTTTAAAATTTCAATATGTGTATTTAACAAATTACTTTGAAAGATTTTCTAATTTTGCTCCATTGTCACATTTCTGGAATAAACTCTAATCAATTCTATTGTGCCAAGTTTTTTATAAAATGCTGAATTAGGTTTGCCAGTGTATTATTGAGGGATGACCTTTGCGGGCTTAGCTGGATGCTAGATCATGGCAGTGCCATGCATTTCACATGGTGGTGTTAGGTGTAGGCTAAAGTAGAAAAATACCAGTGAAGTCCTGACAAATTTCTGGGCTGCAAGGCCTCAACAAAATGGAGTAAGTCTGGTTTGCTCCCTCTATTTTGGGAGATAGATGGGAAAGTCCTCACTAACTTCTTGCTTGACTAACTCCTGGGCCTGGGAAATTAACTGACTATCCCCAAACTGACCTTAAACAATGCCAGGTGGAGAGAAGCCTGAGACAAAGACATATGGAGGAAAAGTGCTGGAATTAAGATGTGTGGGAACATATTAAAACAAAGATGTAGGATGTGCAGCTAACTAGCTGCAAAATTCTGCTTCTGTACAATGCTCACTACCCCACCCAAATGCATCTGGACAGCCTGCGTGCCAACCAGGATGCAGACCAAGCCTTAAAAACCTGACTCCTTAAGCATCAGGGCTGCTCTCAGAAACCCCATGTTGGGAACACTGGGGCAGTTGCCAGCTGGCTCTTCAATAAAAGGACCCTGCTGTAAATTTGGCTTGTTTGGCAGTGTGGTCTTTGTGGAACTCTTGGGCACTACAGTGGCACAAAGGTTACCTGAAGCCCTCTTATATCAGGTGACAGCAGGTGTTAATGTTGGAATGAAATACATCCCAATGTTATAGTTTCACCTGGAGTAATAACACTGGTTTCTCGAAAGTTGGGTAGGCCTCATCTCTAACACTGCATGTAAGACTAGGGTCTTGAAATAATATGCACAGATTTTTATATTATTCTGTGCTATATACGTATACACACAAAAAAAAGAACTTTTATTCAAGTAAACTATATATACAGAAATGAACATGGGTCCAAAGTGTTCACCTTGATGGATTTACAAAATTTAATGTGCCCATATACCCAGCTGATCCTTTAGACAAGAGAAAATATTTCAAACTCCACAATGACCCCTCTCCAGTAAGAACCTCGTTCTAAGGCAGAGCAAAGTCTTTGCTCCCAACCCTACTGACTAATCTTATGAGTCCCCCTGACCTCCTCAGACACCCAGCATAGGCTGAGGGGCCCCACGTATCTCTGCTCTATCCGCCCCTTGTTCCAAGGGTCACCAGCATATATATGCCTGACTCTTACCCCCAATTACCCTTCCATGGTGCCGCCCATTGGAGGCTCCCAGGCACCCTGACTTCTGACACTATCAACTAATTTCCCATGTTTTTGCTCATTAAGTGATAGGAATTAGCCAGTATGCTCCACTTTGTGCCTGGTTTCTTTTTAATACTTTTAAAAATAATAACTCTTTATGAATCATTTTTTTAAGCTGTTAGTCTTTTAGTGTTTTCTGACTCTTGGGCAGAGTGGGACATTTACTGTTTGCTAGAATATTACGTGTACTCATGGTGCCTATTTTTCATTTTCAAATCTATTGTTCCAAATTTCTCATGCATTTCTTTCAGAGTTTCAAAAAGAGTATCATTTCTGCTTTCTTTCATAATTTTAGATATACCTTTTACATTTCTCTGTTGAATCTTGGTGAGGTTTATCTCTTTTATTCAATTCTCTTCCAAACATAAGAGTTTGGTTTATTTGTTGGCTCTGCTATTTGTTGATATTTTATTCAGTACCCTATGCTGGTTTTTCTTTTTAATTCAAAATATTAAGGGGGTAGAAATGTTTCTGTTATGTGGATAACTTTTGTAATTCTTAAGCCTGGGCTTTGACTGTGCCCATCACCTGCGTAGAGTTCACTGCACCTGACAGGTAGGTTCACCCTCCCTGTGCTAGATTCCCAGTGACCTTTACACCTCTCTGTGCCCACTGATCAGCTCACAGGTGTTGCAGTGCATGCGGTGTTTGCTGTTCCATTCCTGAGATGCTTCACAGAGGATAATGGTCTCTGGCTCCATGTAAGCAGGGTGTGTGTCTGTGTATATATGCTCATTCTAGCACTATTGTTAAGTGCTGCATGAACAACACCCAGGAACATCCTTGCTCTCTTGGGCTTACACCCAAGGGGACACGATACTACAAAGATACACATGGTGATAAGCATAGAGAGAGTGTGTGTAGGTCACCACATTGGGAGTGATGGGCAGGCCCAGGACAGACTATGATCAGGGGATTCTCTCTGTTAAGACCTCACAGGGGGATCTGTGGGCTTCAGAAAGAACAAGGAAGTCAGTGTAGCAAGGACCCATCAGGGAAAAGAGGGGATGAGGAGAAATGGGTGGGGAGCAGGGAGAGGCCAACACACAGGCAGGAGATGGTCAGATTCACCAAGAGCCAGAGAAATGAAGCATTTGATAGATATAAGATATATATATATATATATATATATATATATATATATATATATATAAAACTTCATTGATAGATGTATCGAAACATCCAGCATTGGCTGGGTCCAGTGGCTCACATTCTGGGAGGCCTAGGCAGGAAGATTATTTGAGCACAGGTGTTGGAGATCAGCCTGGGCTTCTAAGGGTACATGTGAATCTTTCTAAATGAAGAATATAAATGTCTTAACACAATAACTAAGAAAGTGACATGAAAGCTATGTTAACCAGTTTGATGAGAATATTTTTAGTGTATATAAAAATAGCACACTGTACCCCATGACAGTATCAATGTACATAGCTATGATCTAATTAAAAAAAAAAAAGATCAGCCTGGGCAGCGCAGTAAGACCTCTAATTCTATTTAAAAAAAAATTAAGTATTAGCCAGGCATAATAGTGAGTGCCTCAAGTTTCAGATATTCGGAAGGCTGCGGTGGGAGGATTTCTTGAGCTCAGGTGTTGGAGGCTGCAGTGAGCTGTGACGGCGCCACTGCACTCCAGCGTGGCTAACAGAGCAAGAGTGTTTCTCTTACAATAAGCAAACACACAAACAACTCCCCCTCCTAAAAAAATCCACTGTTGACCAAAGCACTAAAAAAGAAGTCTCTTACACTCTGTTTTTGGCAATGTTAATTAATACAAAAATCATGGAGTAGAATGTGGCGATATTTGTTAAAATATTCAATGTTCATAACCTTACTTTGTGAAATTATTTGACAGAAGTACAGTGACCTCTAACAAAGAAACAAAAAGAATCATAATAAAATAAAACTGTTGCCTGTATGTTGGCCTCTCGCTGCTCCCAGCCATTTCTCCTCATTCCCTCTTTTCCCTGATGGGTCCTTGCTACACTGACTTCCTTGTCTTTCTGAAGCCCACCCATAACAGTTTACCGCAGGCTGTTTTTAAACAAGGTGAGTGGAGGGAGGAATCCCATGTTCTTGATTACAACACATCCATTAATGAGGAAGCCGCCAGCCTGTGCTAACTGGGAAAGATGCCCACAGTGGTCTGTACCATGCAAGCTCCAGAATGGCATAACGGGGTTTGGCGAGCTTTCCTGGTTGAAAGCAAACGTGTGTGCATGTGCACGTGTGCGTCTGTGTATACATGTTTGAATGAGCAAACAACACATGGGAACGAGCACAAGCTGGGTCTGGACTAGGGATATGGGTGCCACCAAGACGGGTGGAAGGACTTTCTTCAGAGCTTGCTTGAATGGATGCAGCATGCAACTAATCACTAAAAAGTCAGCCTTGAAATACTAGGGTTTTCTTTCTTTTTTTTTGGTGGACAAAAATATTAGCAACTATAATATATTTGAGATGCTTCTGGCTATAATAGTCTTATAGAACCTATGTTTATCCCGAAGTCAGAGCTTAGGCTGAGTCAGAAATCAGCCTCCACCAATGCAGATGTGTCTTCAGGGCCGTGGCCTCTGAGGGAAGGCATTAGCATCAGGGCATGGCCTCTGAGGGATGGCATCAGTACCAGGGGCGTGGCCTCTGAGGGATGGTATTAGCATCAGGGGCGTGGCCTCTGAGGGATGGCATTAGCATTGGGTGCATGGCCTCAGAGATGGTATTAGCATCAGGGGCCTGGCCTCTGAGGGACAGCATCAGTACCAGGGGTGTGGCCTCTGAGGGATGGCATCAGTATTAGGGGCGTGGCCTCTGGGATAGCATCAGTATCAGGGGCGTGGCCTCTGAGGGATGGCATCAGTATTAGGGGAATGGCCTTTGAGGGATGGTATCAGCATCAGAGGCGTGGCCTCTGGATGGCCTTAGCAGCAATGTAGTTCATTTCCATATAGTGGAAACTCATTTAGAGATTTTGGGCTCCCATGATTCAGCCAACTATGGTCACCTTTCTCTCACTCCTCCAACCCGAGAAATGACCAATGTTAAAAAATGTAGAAAGATGCAAGTTTCACTCTTTGATAATGAAAAGTTATGCTTGCAAGCAAGAAATGAGAGAGAAAAACTTTAAAACTGAAAAGGAAAGGTACATCAGTCTGAGGAATTTAATTTTAGTTACAAGGAAGATTTTGTATTTTTTTTGCAACCATGAAATTGCAAAGGACCATGCAACGATTGGTGTCGAAATTGTCACTCTGTTCAAATTTCACTATGTTAATTGCAAATTTTTATGGTTCTTTCCAAAAAATATTTTTTGGGATTTATTGACATATCATTTGTAATCAAATATACTTTAAAATACTTTTTATTTAGTTTGGTAAAAACTTAACATGAGATCTGCCCACTTAACCGTTTTCAAGTGTACAATTCAGCAAAGTCATCAATAAGCATGATGTTGTTTTCCAGTTTCCTCTTGCCTCCACGGAGGATGACATCTTTTGGGTAATGACACCCTCTCCTCTGGAAACCTCCTGAGTTGTCACCTGTGCCACACGAGGTGCCCTGCTGTCCATGGGGGTGATGTGCACTCCTGTGGATGCTCGGAGCATCTGTGGGATGCAGGATGGGGCAGAAGGAACACCTGCCACCGCTATGTGTGGATCAGCTCTGCAAAGGCTTCCTGCTCCCACCAGGATAACGGCGTTTTGGAAAGACAACAGTCCTCCGAGGCCTCATGCATTGAGCCTAAAAATTGTTGAGACACAAGGCAAGAAAGAACCAGCTTTTGAGGTGCCTGAGTACATCAGGAGGGGAAGGATTTTGAGGGAAATGTCAAGCAGGAAGAACAGGTTTAAAGAAGAGGGTGCTGGAATTGCTGAGCAATGATGGACAAAGAAGCCCTGGGCACTAGAACCAAGGAGCAAGGGACAGAAACACACTGGAGCAGACAGATAGAGCAATCCTGGGGAGGTGGTCCCTGCGTCACCCTCCTGGAGAGTGCCCTCCGTGCCCAGTGCCACAGAGCTCTGGTCTACAAGACCCTGGACAGATCAGGGTCATCACTGTGGCCTCTGCTGTCAGTTACTAGCCACAACTTGCATCTCCCTGGTTCACCTTAAAACCTTCCTCTGCAGAGTAAGCTGGGGTTGCTTCTCATTTGGTTATTATTATTTTTTTGTCCAAGACACACAGAGAAAGTGAACTGTGCTCAGTTCACAGCGACTCCCCTCAGAGGCACATTTTATTGCCACCCAATCTCCGATCCAAGCAGCCACCAGGCATCCACTGCTTCTCAGTCCTGTAATGAGATGGAGCCGCAGGACGCCTCTGCAGGCTTGACAAGCACGTGAATGGGGAGGCAATTTCGGGAAAGACAATTACATCCCTCGTAACCAAGGCTGTACAAAATTAAACCATGTGGAGTATTTTAATCAGGTTGAGCAATGGCGACACAAGCACACGTCGACCAGTCAGAAAGTACTATAATTAAATGGCTTTGCATCTCCTCTCCCCAAATTGTAATGAAGATAAACAGCGTGAACGCAAATGCGATTCACAAGGATGGAGCAGAGTCCCATTACACTTGTCGTTTAGCTGCCTTGGGAGCACAGGAGAGACGGTTTCTGAAAGCTGCCTCCCAGCAGACGGAGCTGTCACCATCTGCATTCGCTTTTGGTGAGAACAGGGGAGGGGCACCGAGGGGCAGGGGACCCAGACAGGAAGACCCAGCGAGCTCACAGGAAGAGCACAAAAGCAGACTGCCACAGGCCCTGCTCTGCCTTCTCTTCCTGCCCCTTAAGAGAGCCCTAAAGCCTGGAGCCTTGAAGTTTTTGTTTGATGAGGGAGTCAGGGAAATTTTCTAAGCAAAAGCTGAGGTTCCCTGATGCTGTCAGTGTGGACATCGGACATCATTTCCAACACTGACCAGAAATCACAGTGAGTGGCAACCAGCATCTGGCCGGGTCGGAGGGAGGAAGCCTGGACCAGGAGTCACTGACCCAGGAGAGGGCAAGGCTGGTACCGATTAATCCGGTTAATCCGGGCTAAGCCACCTTAAACACAAGGGAAGGAACCTGTTTTCACTAATTGTAGACCCTCCTCTGCCCAGTGTGAACCCCTTTATTGCAAGTCCAGCTGCACTGCGACATTAAACGGATGTTTATCCCAAGGAAGAAGTGAACGTGTCCAAGGAGATCACCAGTGAACAGATAGGGGTGAATGTGGGGAAACAGGACAGGTAGTTACCGGCTAGAGGTAGCTCTGAAGGTGACGTTTCTACAAAGCCAAAAGTCAAATCCCCACGTGCCAGTGGACCGGGAGGACAGAGAACCTCTCCAAGCCGCCCCATGCGGGGCAGGAGTAGGAAGGAAACACAGCCACTCGCTGCCTGACATGCTCTCGTGGGAACCTGGCCCGTCCTTGCACCCTGTGGTCCCCTCCAGTCCAGCTGAATGTCACCACTGTGGCCTTGAACAGATGCTACAACTCTCATCCTCGACTGGCCCCTGTTGCCAGGCACCTGGTGCTGCTGGAGGACAGCGTCTGTCTGCACGGTCTCCTCCCCTGCTCTCCTGCACACCCATCTCAGCTCATCTAAGGGCGACATGCCTGAGGGAGGGATAAGGACAGTTTCTCAGGGCTGCTAGGACTGCCGGCACCTGTGCCTTGAGGCCTCCTTTTTGTCCCTGGGGCGCCTGTGCAGGTGTGTGGGAGCAGGGTGCCTCCTCCTGCTGCTGCTGCAGGTGCCTGCAGGCACCCCCTCCCTGCTGTCTCTGGGTGCCTCCTGGTGCAGGTAGCAAAGCTCCCCCAGGGAGGGCCCCCATCAGTGCCCCGTCAGGCCCATGAGTGCCCCAGGCCAAGGAGACTGGTGTCCTGCCACCCCCAGTGCAGCCGCCTCCTCTCCCGTCCACAAGTCCTGCAGCCCCTATGCTCCAGAGCAGCCCTGTGTAGAGGCTCCCAGCTGGGCTGGACTTGGGGACCCATTCTCCCTCCTTGTCCTCGGGGAGCAGAGGGACGCCTGCCTTCCCCTCTTTGTACAACGTGTACTGGGAGAAGAGCTAGAAGTGTCACTGTCAAGAGTTTCCTCCACACAATCTTCTAGAATTTTTATTGTTTCCTTTCTTAAATTTAAATCTTTTATGCAGCGAGAGTCAATTCTTGCCAGTGGTGAGAGGTGTGGTCCAGTTTCAGCCTTCTCCATGTGGCTAAGCCGTTCTCCCAGCACCATTAGATAGGGGTTCCGTCCCCCAGTACACGCTTTTGTTTGGTTTATCGAAGATCAGATGGTCATACGTGGGTGGGCTCATCTCTAGATTCTCCATCGTATTCCAGAAGTCACATTTCTATTTTTGTGCCAGTACCACGTTGTTTCGATCTCTATAGACTTGTAGTATAACCTGAAGTCTGCCTAAACATTTGTGCCCTCATATCAATCTGACACACACACAGAAAAGTATCTCTGCCTCCCTGCAGGCCCAAGGCCTCCCTCTGGAATGGGAAGGTCCTTCCAGGGTCCCTGCAGGATGCCAGGGGGTACTTGCTAGGCCTCCTGCCTGCCTTGCTGGTCGCTAAGTTACACGGGGTAACTTAGCAGTGCACAAAGTGCACAATTTGCAGCAGTGCACAGAGTCTGCAGATATTGTCTCATCTGAAGGGCTTTGACGGACTCCCGTCCTACAGCTCTGGAGACCCCCAGAGAGTGACTGCTGTCATGTGGAGCGCTGAGACTTGTGGCCTGGGTTCCTACCTGTCCAGGGCAGGGGGTATGATAGCCCAGGGAGGTGACCCCAAAGCAACTGCCTGGTCATTGAGTCAGAAAACCTGACCAAAGCAGGGGGACAGGCAGTGGGATGAGGTGAGACATGTCAGGGAGCTGGAGTTAGGGCAGAAAATTAAGGATATCAGAGGACTCGGGGAAATGGCTGCTCAAGTGGGTGCCGTGAGCTCCCAGCCACAGGCTTCTCCTGCGGTCTGGCTCACGGGCAGGACAGCTACAGTGGTCAGAGGCCCCAGCGCCCAGAACAGCAGAGCAGACACCTTCCAGATTAAGTTCATATGTCCCACACACACCACTCAGACACACCACTCACGCACACCACTCACTCACACACCTTCCAGATTAAGTTCATATGTCCCACACACACCACTCACACACCTTCCAGATTAAGTTCATATGTCCCACACACACCACTCACACACCTTCCAGATTACGTTCATATGTCCCACACACACCACTCACGCCACACACACCACTCACGCACATGCAAACACAAGCGCTAGGCAGACACATTCACACTCTGACCCACCACACACATACACGCACAGACTGCACACCACAGATTAAGGGGAGGAGGCTAAAGACCAAAGACTGTGTTATGGCTGCTACGCTCAGTCACTCCCCTGGGCGGCATTGGCCCCGCACCCTGCAGCCCTCGCCTTGGTGATAATGAGGACGTCAGCCATACTCCTCCTTGTCAGCTCTCTCCTTTAAGACTCTGTTAAGGGAAAAAGGCTCCAGTGAAAAGAAAATTGTCTTTAGGCAGTTTCAGGCCTCAGGAAAAACATTATTAAAATGATAATGGAGCATGTTTACTGAACTACCTGGCCCGACAGTAAATGGGAAGGATGCCTGTGTTTACTGAAGTCACAGAAGGTGCACCTGCCGCAGGCTGGGAGGAAAGATTAATCGCAGTCACGCAGCATTCCCGGCATCAGGGCTCAGACAAGATTCCGTCTGGAACTGGATGAGCTCATTACTGCTTCCTGCAGGAGTTACTGCTTGCAATTTTCCACTCTGTCAACATACATATATATTGTAGTGAAGCTTCTTTGCAAAAGGCAAAAATGAGCACTTTCCCAAACGTGGACGAGGATGACTTGCTAAGGACGGGGACGCAGGACAGTCACACAGCAGCTGCTTTGTCCTCATGGCCTAGGTGTCCTGGGATGGGAACAACAGAGTCTGGTGTGTGGCTTCCATCCTTCTGCATCCTCCCCGTGCAGGGGGAGCCCCATTCCACAGGCAGAGCCAGACATGTGGACAGGGGTGGTCTTGCCATCAGGACATTCTCCCTCTCACTTCTGCATGTGACTGTCCAGTGTGGCAGCCACCTCTGTGGAAGTGACTTCCAGGGTAGACTCTGAGAGGACGCCGAGAGCTCCAGCCTCGACACAGGGCTGGGGAGGGAAGCACAGAAGCCCAGCCAAGAAGCAGAGAGCAGAGTGTGGGTAGATGGGGCACAGCAGGGGCCAGTGGAGATGAGGGACGGGGAGGGCTTCAGAACAGAATGGCTGTCATTGTGCCTCTTATTTTACTTTTTTCTGACACAGAGTCTCACTCTGTCACCCTGGGTAGAGTGACATGGCATCACAGCTCAGAGCAACCTCAAGCTCTTGGCCTTAGGCAATCCTCCTGCCTCAGCCTCCCTAGTAACCGGGACTACAGGTGCCCAGCACTACAATGCCTGGCTAGTTTTTGTCTATTTTTAGTAGAGATGGAGTTGCTTTCGCTCAGGGTGGTCTTGAACTCCTGAGCTCAAGCAGTCCACCCATCTCGGCCTCCCAAGTGTTGGGATTATAGGCCTGAGCCACTGCGCCGGCTTCCTTGTAAAGGTTTGTGAGATCTCAAAGGTGACTGAGATCATTAAATAGCCATGTTTTAACTCCAGGGCACATACAACTATTTACTCCTGGGTTTATGAATAATGTGCGTTTTCTTATCTCTCTAGCTTTATTGAGATTATAACTCACAAATAAAAACTGTGTGTATGTTTAAGGTGCACAACCTGATATTTTGATGTAGTTGTGAGATGATGTTCACAACGGAGCTAATTAACACATCCACGACCTGCTGATGCTGTCCCTACCTGTCACAGTGGACTGTGGTGAGAAGATTCTACTTGACCGTCTCAGCACATCTCAGGCACACAGTTATTATTAACCACAGTCACTCTCTAGTCACTCTCTGTGCATCAGCTCCCAGAATGTACCCACCTGGCATGGCTGGGACTTTGTGCACTTGGACTGACACCTTCCCATCTCCTCCACCCCAGCCCCAGCGATCACCGTTCTACTCTGTGCTTCTCCGAGCTCAGCTTGCTTTGATCGCTGAAGTGTAAGTGAGGTAACGCCCATATTCGTCTTTCTGTGTCTGGTTTATCTTACTGCTACCAGGTTCATTGCTATTTTATTTTATTTTGGCCGGGGCTGGGTTTGAACCCTCCACCTCTGTTATATGGGCCTGATGCCCTACTCCTTTGAGCCACAGACGCCACCCTCATCCATGCTATTTTAAATGACAGGACGTCCTTCTTTTCTAAGACTGAACATATTCTCATGTGTGTGTGGGAGAGTGATTGTGTGCAGAAAACATCTTTATCCATTCCCGCGTATATGAACACCGAGGCTGATACACAGTAATTCAATCTTTAATTTTTTTGAGGAAAATCCATGCTGCTTTTGTCCACATCCTTGCCAATGCTTACCTTCCCTTTTCTGGATAACAGACATTCTAAAAGTCATGATTTAGGTTTGCATTTCCCTGGTTATCAGTGACACTGTTTTTCATACACCTATTGGCCCTGTATACATCTTCTTTTGCAAAATGTCTATGTAGAATCTTTGCTCATTTTGCCCAACTTTAAAATATTCTTTATTTCGACATGACTTCAGGCTTTAAGAAAATTTCCCAGATACCTGTAAGCAGATTCCCAAAAGTTAATATCACCTACATCTGTATCCTCCTTGACTCTCTCAACCTCTCTCCACAAAACACGCTGACATTTTCTCAGTCAGGCAAGCTGCAGCCCTAAGGCCCTCTGCCAGAGTCTCACTTTATTGCCCTCAGTAGAGGGCAATACTTGCCCTCCTCCTGTACCGTGGAGGAGCTTCTGGTGGGATGTGGTTTCATTTGCTGATTTTGCTTTTGCAGCCTGTGCATTTAATTATATCACTGTTGTCATATTCAAAATTACTGCCCAAACCCGTGTTAAGAAGCTTTGCTCATTCATTTCCTTCCATTGCGTTACAGTTTCAGGTCTCACATATAAGTCTTCATTCCATTTTGAGTTGATTGTTGTGTACAGTGTGAGATAAGGTAATAACTCTATTCTTATGAATGTGAATATCCTGTTTTTCCAAAACCATTTATTAAAAAGATTATCATTTAGGGGCAGTGCCTGTGGCTCAAAGGAGTAGGGCGCTGGCCTCATATGCTGGAGGTAGCAGGTTCAAACCCAGCCCTGGCTAAAAACCGCAAAAATAATAAAAAATAAAAATAAAAAAAGTAAAAACTATAAAATAAAAGTAAAAAGACTATCATTTTCCCATTGTGTTTTTTGGTCATCTTTGTCAAAAATTGTGCATCAGTGCATGGATTCATTTCTGGGAGCTCTGGGGCTTTTTGTCTATTGGTTTACAAATCTGTTTTTATGGCAGAAACAGGCTGTTTTTCCTACTATGGCTTCGTAGTATAACTGGAAGTGAGGAAATGTGATGCCTCCAGCTTTATTATTTTTTATTTATCAGGATTGCTTTAGCCATACAGGGTCTTCTGTAGTTCTGTATGAACTTTTGGACATTTTTCTATTTCTGTGGAAAACGCCATCCATCTGTAGATCACTGTGGCTAGTGTGGCTGTTGTAGCAATGTTAGCTCGTACAGTCCATGGACTTGGGGCATCTCGTCCCATGTTTGCATCATCTTCAGTTTCTTTCATCAGTGTTTTCCAATTACAGGTGTCCAGCTCTTTCGTCTATTTGGGTAAACTTATTTCTAACATTTTTTCATACTGTTGGAGAGTGTTTTCTTAATTTCTTTTTCACATAGTTCATTGTTAGTGTCTAGAAATGTAACTGACTTTTGCATGTTGATTTTTCATCCTGCAACTTTACAGGATTTGCTTATTAGTTCTAGCAGTTTTTGGAGACGTTTGGGGTTTCTATAAAGAAGATTGTGTCATGTGTACACAGAGACATTTTTACTTCTTCCTTTCAGAAGATTTGGATTCTTTTTATTTCTTTTTCTTGCCTAATTGCTTTGGCTAGAATTTCTAATACTGTGTTGAACAGAAGAGGCAACAGTGGGCATCCTTGTTTTGTCCCTGATCTTACTGAAATGATGTCAGGGGTGGCCTTGTCATACACATTTATGGCCTTTATTGTATTGAGATACATTCCTTCTATATCTAATTGATCGAGATTTTTTTTTTTTTTTTTTTGCAGTTTTGGTCAGGCCTGGGTTTGAACCTGCCACCTCTGGCATATGGGGCTGGTGCCCTACTCCTTTGAACCATAGGCACTGCCCTGATTGAGAATTTTTTCATGAAAGGCATTGAATGTTGCCAATACTTTTCTGCATCTGTTGAGGGCATCACATGGACTTTGCCTCTCATTCTGTGGATGGATGAATCATGTTGATTGGCAGGCATCCTTGCATCCCAGGGATAAACCTCACTGCCTTACGGGAATGATCCCTTCAACGTGCTGCTGAATTCACTTTGTTGAGGACCTTTCATAGGGATATTGGCCTGTAATTTTCTTTGTAGTTTCATATTTCAAAGCAGCATATGCAGCAGATTAAAAATGAAAAAAAATGACAGCAGGAGAGGAAGCCATACAAGACATGTTTTATTTATTTTATTTTTTTAAGTCAAGTCTGTAACAATCCATGCCCACATGTGTGTCTACCAGACAATAGTGATGTTCCTGTGGAGCAGATGGAAAGTCTCCAGAATCCCCATGGGGAAACCACCGAGATGGTTCAGACTCGCTCCAGTGTGAATAGCAGGCTGAGTTTACAAAATCACGTTTCAAATATTTTGAGTATTTCTAAAGATATGCATATGTACAGCCATAAAAAAATTACAATAAAAGGAAAGAAAGAAGAAACTCACCACCACTTTCTTATACCTTAAGAAGAGCACCTCATTTTGTACAGAGAGAGTCTGGCAAGCATTTGAGAACATTTAATTATTTCTAATTGAATTTCACACAAATTGAGTCGATGATTACAGTGCAGCTCACTACATGGGAGTTTTAACATTCTCGGAGTCAGTCTTCATTGTCATTAACCTAGAATATGTGGGTGACTCTTCCTGAGCCGCTCACATAAACAGACTTGTTCTTCTGGAGTTGAGGCCAATGTGGCAATTAAATATTCCTCTCTTTGTTTTTCACTGCTTCAGACCCGATTGACTAATCCCCCTTGGGCAGCAGGAGAAATCTCAAAATCACAAAACTCTTTTCTGGCTTATCTAACAGTAAGAACCATGAACTTTGTTTTTTTAAAAACATTTTTCTGTTTTTATGGGATTTACTCTCTTAACTTCAAACTGGACATTTTAAGAAAAGATTAGATTTCATTGTTACAGCCTGATAAGCTTGTCCAAATGGGGGACAGGGTAAGATTGTCAGGAAATCAGCAGAGCTGGGATCTCATTGGCTGAATTCTGTGAACTTCTCTGGCCTTCTAGAATCCCCAGTGGTCAGGAGCTGCTGGGGAGATGCCCAGATATGGGAGGAGGTGGCTTGGTGAGAGGAAGACAGGGAGCTGTGATATTAATACAAGTGTCTGAAGGGCTACAGCTCCCAGAACATTCCTTCCTTTCATTACTGCAGCAGGGAGACACCTATGGCTGCAGAAGGCGGGGCTGAGGGATTAGCATGAGAGAAACCAGACCCTGTGCCTGTCACAAATGCACTTTGCACTGAGGTCCCTGATGCGTCTAAGATGCCAACACGTTATTACACCAGAAGCTCTGAAAAGATGGGTATTAAGCAGACTTACTGAATTTAATCATTCTGCTATTTTGTGAGTGTCCCTGGAAGAACTAGGAAGACACACAATATGAGAAATGCTTGACCTATACCAAACGTTATGGAAGCTACTTTCAGAGAACTTTTATTTGTTTTCTCATAAGTTTGTAAGTCCGTCTCTGTGTGTGTGCAAACACAAGCTTGTGTACAGCCACAACACATGGGTGGGAGATATTTTGTGTAGTTCTGTGTTTTCTGCATTTTATGTAGTTCTGAAGGTTCTTTGGGGGCAATCTTTTCCCTCACTAAACAAACATTTCCTGAGTATACAGGACACACCAGTCCGTCAGAAATCCCTGCCTTTTCTTAGTATCAGTGACCACGCAATGTTCACTCATCAGATCAGCCTTCTCTGAAACACACAGTGGAATGTCATCAAATCCCAGTAAGTATGCTCAGAAACTACATCTTTCAGGCAATGGGTGGATAATTACGTCATTACTTGAATACAAATGAACATGAGTTGCCTTTACAAGGAATTCTTCTTCACGCTCGTCCACAGATGACACCTGCCAGCATCTGGCTCCAGCCTCATTCACCTGAAGGTCAGGTGTGACCTGTGCTGTTAATGTCCATTTTAATAGCTATGGATGCCCATTTCAACATGTCTAAACCCAAATACATTATCCTTCATAAGAACACCCTGTTTCTTCTCACTATCCCTTTCCTTGAGTAAAGGGATCAATTTCCCCAGATTAGAAGCCAAAAAATATCAGTGCCCCCCCAACTTCGTCCTTGTATTTCCTCACCAAGATGTGTGGCCTGTTCCCAGCTGCTCAGCCTCACTGTTGCACTCAGGCTGACAGTAGCCTCCAGTCATTTCCCTATATTATGCCATTTCCCCAAGAATGGCTCTGATTTCTTCCCTTAAAAAACCTAATTAAAAACCTTTAGTGACTCCACATTTCCCATAGCATCAAAGTCCCCCTGCCAAGAAAGGCCACCCAGGTCTGTGGGTCTCCCTCAGCCTCCACTTCCAGCCTCCTGTGAACTGTGGTCCCTTCCCTGGGCACTGCAGATTCGGAGTCTGACACTCCTGGAATGTGCTGGCCTCTCTTGATTCTCGTTTTCTGACCATGCTTCTCTCTGACTGGCACAGAGACCTTCTTCTCAAGGCCTTGCCCTACTGCTCCACACAGGATCAGCTGTCCATCCTGTCTGCTGTGGGGACATTCTGTACACTTTAATACTTTGCACGCCTGTCTTCCCACACAGGCTTAGGGTTTATAGAGCAAGGATTTGTGTGTGGTTCCTTTGCCTGTCATTCCAGCACTCTGGGAGACTGAGGTGGGTGGATTGTCTAAGCTCAGGAGTTCCAGACCAGTCTGAGCAAGAGCAAGACCCCATCTTGCAAGACCCCACTAAAAATAGAAAAAATAGCTGGGCATTGTCGCAGGCGTCTGTAGTCCCAGCTACCTGGAAGGCTGAGGCAAGAGAATCACTTGAGCCCAAGAGTCTGAGGTTGCTGTGAATTATGACACCACAGCATTCTACTGAGGGGTACAAAGTGACAAGGTGTGGTTCCCTCACCGCACACACAGCTGCCGTGTGGGTGGGAGGAACATCACAGATGCTTGTGAGGGAAAATTTGACCCCTCTGCCCCAACCAGAGGGCTAAGTCCACTGGCCCTACAAGAACACAGAATGATCCTGGGACTGTCCCTGAGTGGCGTCCCCTTGCTGGTGAATCCTGGACGGTTCTGAGACCCCAGGTCCTAACACAGTGAGGACACTCAGGCAGTTTAAAAACAAATGATCTGATTTTTTTTATCTACAATTTGAAACACACGTTTTGGCACTATGACAATACATACTGACTTTGTCACACATGTGGTTGATGCGTAGATAGAGGGAAATTATATTTCAACCTGTTCTGGAATTAACTCAGGGTTATTAGTAATGATTTTGTCAGGGCACAGTCCTGAGGAAGTCTCTCCTGTTCTTTTGGCCACCAGGCAACCATACCCAGACCCCGCTGTGCTCACTCTGCTGTTCCACAGACATCCAGCATGTAGACAGGTCTCCCCCTTTTCTTCTCTCATGAAGCCACACTCAACCTTCACAAAGTGAAATCTGTACAGGACGGACATAAACTCCATGTGCAAGCTGCCTAGGAACTTTATGGCCACCCTGCCTTACTTTATTTTCTTTTATTTTTTGTGATTATATTAAGTATAGCTTATATTACTGTCCTACATTTATTTATTAAATCATAGCTGTGTACATTAATGCAACCATGGGGTACAATGTGCTGGTTTTATATACAATCTGAAATATTTTCATCAAACTGGTTAAAATAGCCTTCAAGGCATTTTCTTAGTTATTGTGTTAAGACATTTATATTCTACACCTAGTAAATTTCACATGTACCCTTGTAAGATGCACCCTAGGTGTGGTCCCAGCAATTATTCTCCCCTCCATTCTCTCTCCCCTTTCCCCTTCTTCTTGGGCTATAATTGGGTTATACTTTTCAAAGCTATAAATTGGTTTCATAGTAGGGCTAAGTACATTGGATACTTTCCCCTTCGTTCTTGAGATACCAAATTTTTGAATGAAATGATAATGAAGACACGAGTTATCAGAACCTCTGGGATACCACAAGGGCAGTCCTAAGAGGAAAATTTATAGCACTGCAAGCCTTCCTCAAGAGAACGGAAAGAGAGGAAGTTAACAACTTAATGGGATATCTCAAGCAACTAGAAAAGGAAGAACATTCCAATCCCAAACCTAGTAGAAGAAAAATAATAACCAAAATTAATGAAATGGAAAACAAAAAGACTATACAACAGATCAATAAATCAAAAAGTTGGTTTTTGAAAAGGTCAATAAAAGAGATAAATCTTTGGCCAACCTAACCAGGAAAAAAAGGAGTAAAAGCTCTAATTTCATCAATCAGAAATGGTAAGGAGGAAAAAACAACAGATTCCTTAGAAATTCAAAAAAATCTTAATGAACATTACAAGAAACTCTACTCTCAGAAATATGAAAATCTCAAGGAAACACTAATACTTGGAAGCACGCCACCTTCCAAGACTTAGCCAGAATGAAGTTAAAATGTTGAACAGGCCTATATCAAGTTCTGAAATAGAATCAACTATACAAAATCTCCCTAAAAAGAAAAGCCCGGGACCAGATGGCTTCACATCAGAATTCTACCAAACCTTTAAAGAGGAACTAGTACCTATATTACTCAACTTTTTCTAAAATATAGAAAAAGAAGGAATACTACCCAACACATTCTATGAAGCAAACATCACCTTGATCCCCAAACCAGGAAAAGACTCAACAAGTAAAGAAAATTATAGACCAATATCACTAATGAATACTGATGCAAAAATTTTCAACAGATCCTAGCAAGAAGAATCCAGCAACACATCAAACAAATTATTCACCATGACCAAGTGGTTTTCATCCCAGGGTCTCAAGGCTGGTTCAAAATATGTAAATCTATAAATATAATTCCTCACATAAACAAATAAGAATCAAAGACCATAGGATTCTGTCAATTGATGCAGAAAAAGCTTTTGATAACATCCAGCATCCCTTCATGATCAGAACACTTAAGAAAATTGACTTAGAAGGGACATTTCTTAAACTGATAGAGAGGCCATCTACAGAAACCCACAGCCAATATCATACTGAATGGAGTTAAATTGAAATCATCTCCACTCAGATCAGGAACTAGGCAAGGGTGCCCATTATGTCCATTGCTTTTTAACATTGTAATGGACGTCTTAGCCATCACAATTAGGCAAGAAAAGGCAATCAAGGGTATCCATATAGGGTCAGAAGAGATCAAACTTTCACTCTTCCCAGATGATATGATTGTATATTTGGAAAACACCAGGGATTCTACTACAAAACTCTTAGAAGTGATCAAGGAATACAACAGTGTCTCAGGTTACTAAATCAACAATTACAAATCTGTAGCCTTTATATGTACCAACAATAGTCAAGCTGAAAAAACAGTCAAGGATTCTATTTCATTCACAGTAGTGCCAAAGAAGATGAAATATTTGGGGGTTTAACTAGCAAAGGACATGAAAGATCTCTATAAAGAGAACTATGAAACTCTAAGAAAAGAAATAGCTGAAGATGTTAACAAATGGAAAAACATACCATGCTCATGGCTGGGAAAAATTAACATCGTTAAAATGTCTATACTACCTAAAGCAATATATAATTTTAATGTAATCCCTATTAAAGCTCCACTGTCATACTTTAAAGATCTTGAAAAAATAATACTTCATATTATATGGAATCAGAATAAACCTCAAATAGCCAAGACATTACGCAGAAATAAAAACAAAACAGGAGGAATCACACTACCAGACCTCAGACTATACTACAAATCCATAGAGATCAAAACAGCATGGTACTGGCATAAAAATAGAGAGGTAGATGTATAGAACAGAATAGAGAGCCAAAAGATGAACCCAGCTACTTAATGTTATTTGATCTTTGAGAAGCCAATTAGAAATATTGAGTGGGGAAAAGATTCCCTGTTTAACAAATGGTGCTGGGTGAACTGGCTGGCAACCTGTAGAGGACTGAAACTGGACCCACACCTTTCACCATTAACTAAGTTAGACTCTCATTGGATTAAAGATTTAAACTTAAGACATGAAACAATAAAAACACTAGAAGAAAGTGCAGGGAAAACACTTGAAGAAATTGGCCTGGGAGAATATTTTATGAGGAGGATCCCCAGGCAATGGAAGCAATACCAAAAAATACATTACTGGCACCTGATCAAATTAAAAAGCTTCTGCACAGCCAAGAACACAATAAGTAAAGCAAGCAGACAGCCCTCAGAATGGGAGAAGGTAGATACAGGATATGTCTCTGACAAAGGTTTAATAACCAGAATCCACAGAGAACTCAAATGTATTACTAAGAAAAGAACAAGTGATCCCATCTCAGGGTGGGCAAAGGACTTGAAGAGAAACTTCTCTGAAGAAGATAGGCACATGGCCTACAAACACATGAAAAAATGCTCATCATCCTTAATCATCAGAGAAACGCAAATCAAAACCACTTTGAGATATCATCTAACTCCAGTAAGATGAGCCCCCATCACAAAATCCCCAAACTACAAATGTTGGT
>CAUYTI010106317.1:0-17653 GCA_963575145.1 Galago senegalensis | reverse complement strand
AGACAGAGCCTCAAGCTATCCCCCTGGGTAGAGTGCTATGGCATCACAGCTCACAGCAACCTCCAACTCCTGGGCTCAAGCGAGTCTCCTGCCTCAGCCTCCCAAGTAGCTGGGACTACAGGCGCCCGCCACAACGCCTGGCTATTTTTTGTTTGCAGCTGTCATTGTTGTTTTGGTGGGCCTGGGCTGGAATCGAACCCGCCACCTTAGGTGTATGTGGCTGGTGCCTTAGCCACTTGAGCCACAGGCGCCGAGCCAGTAGTCAATTCTTAAAGAAAAAGATGAGGAATTAGCCCCAGCAGGGTAAGCACCCACCGTGGGTTGCATTGGACGGAGAGGTTCCCAGAACATGGAATGTTCAATGCTAAAACTGAGATGGCTGGATACTCGAGCTTTATAGTACTTTATTAGCCCTCAGATCATGAAGAACATATGAAATCTCCGTGGTGTTTTCTACATTAGCTCTTTCAGCCCCTCCTTCCATCAATACTCAAAATATGAAATAATTTTCTCAACATTCTCCTTGGGAAAAACGAAAGGGCTGTGGAAAAATGAAGCCCTGTTAATTGCTGGGTTGCAATCACCACATCTGTTAGGATGTTCAAGACTCTGGGTAAGGGGAGACACACATATTCTAGGCTAAATTTGCTCTGCCACTCCAGCTGTGCTTTAATTTTCTTTCCTAAAGTCATACAGGATTGCTTTCCTTAAAAAAGAAGAAAAAAGGGCAGAGCCTTTTTGCCTCAAAGGAGTAGGGTGCCAGCCCCATATGCAGAGGTGGCAGGTTCAAACCCAGCCCTGGCCAAAAACTGCAAAAAAAAGAAAAAAAAGCCTTCCCTATGTAACAAGCAGAGATTTAAGCCAGTCCTTCTTGGAGAGCACCATGGCAGTGTGTTCAGAACTCAAGAGATGAAAACTAAACCAGTATCTCGTGAACACCAGGTCTGAAATTACCAATGAACTTTATGAAGATGGGGACTGGGTCTAATTCATTTGTGTTCCCCCCACACCATCAGCCTGTAAATAAATGTTACCTTCACTTCGATCTTAGTAAGAGCTGAAAACGATTCTTAACAGTCATTTGGTGCAAATGTTTACTGACAGATAAACTGAGGCCTAGAGAAGAAAAGTAAGTTGCCCAGGGTTAATCACCAAGCTGAGCGAGAATAGTGAAGGAAGTGGGCAGTGAGCAATTCCCAACAAAGCTGAGAAAGCCACAGCTACTGCCACTAGGCTGTTCTCAAGAAAATAAGAGACCATCAAAGGGACAGGGAGGGACTTTAACTCCAGTCCAAGTGATTGTCACAAGTCTCCAGAGACCTCAGGGGGAAGTAAAAAAGGAAAGAAACTGTTCTAAAAATCCCACCCGAAATAAATGAGCAACTATGGGAGTGGAAAAGACAAAAAGTCCTCAGGGAGAGAATCAAACCCCTGCCACGGCACGTTGAAAATTTCAGAAAAACTGAATATTTCATAGATATTGTCCAACCAATTTAACTTTCTATTTATACTAAGGACAATTTTTCTTTAACATAACAGAAATATAACCTGATTGCATTCAATCCAGGTACTTGAACTCTTACTACGGGCTAGTCACTGTGCTAGATCATCTGGTCTGCAAAACAATAGCATGGGCCTAGAAAGGAAAAGTAAAGCCAAGGGAGAGCGAGCCAGAGGCCGGACAACATGTACCTCCAGGCCAATATTCAAAAGGTCAGGACCTGACAGAAAAATTCCAGTGAAAATCTGTAAGCATCAATCACAATTTCTCAGCTCCATGCATCATCAGATCAATGGACCAATCGATCAATCAGTATTTCTGAACATCTGTCACCTGCTCAGAAGCACAATCCCTGCTTTAAGAAGTGAACAATGTAGATGAAAGGCTAAGATATAGAGGCACAGATAGAGAGACGGAAGAAAATAATACTGGAGGTGCATAAAGTCAATGCCATAGGCGTGTGCGGTGGTGGGTATGCACAATCATTTTGGTTTAAGAAGGGAAAGGGGAAAGATACCTCGTGTAAGTGAGGGACCTCGACTGGCTCTGAGGCATTTGTAGAGCAGAGCAGAAAGGTCTCACAGCTATCAGAAAGGGAAAAACGCCACTCCTGTTAAAGGGCCCAACATATGCTCAGGAGACAGTGAGCTGACTTGTGTGGCTGGAGCAGAGGGTCCAGGGAGGAATCCCTCACCAGGGATAAAAGCAAAAAGGCTCAGAGGAAACCTCCTGTGGAAGAATCCTCTAGTCCCAGAGGATAGAGGAAAAGGGCTGCACAGCTGTGTAAGCTGCCATTGCAAACCCCATTTTTCAAGCCATTTTTTTTTCAAAAGGAGTATAATGTGATCCTTCAAATTGGTCATGGCTAGATGTAAGCAGATCGATTCTAAAGTTACACGATTTTTAAAATATCTCTGTGCATTCACAGTTTGCCAGTAGAATCTCATGGCCAAGAACAAGTGAGCAGATGTCTGCAGACCTGAGGACGAAGCTCAAGTTCCCCAGCAGTCATGTTCCAAGGAATCTGGAAAAAAACCTACTTTCTTTTTGCCTGATTGGAAACAGGGTCCACAAAGTGCCTTGTGATTCTTTAACACAAATGCCACACCAGCGCCAAAACAGACCTAAAGGTACCTTAAATCAGGGCTTAAACAAATTCTGTGCCATTTGATGAAAACAAACAGAAACAGAAGAATAGAAATATATTTGAAATGAATGCGGATTTATTGTTCACAAAAGCCATTTCCACACCCAAAAAAATCTTCTTCCCTTTAAAAACTTTTTCTTAAAATCATGTTAGCAGTCCCTCATAATTATGAACATATTCTGATGTAAAGAAAGTGTACAGTTCTTAGAATACTATCGAACTAACCATTTACAAGGATTTTTTTTTTCCTTTTCTTGTTCAAGCATGCTGTTTTAGTATGGCCATTTGCAGAAATTTCATCATAGGTAATTGAATAGCTTTCCAGAATATACTCACAAAGCAACTTTCTAGTATTTACACTAATATCCAGGCAGCCCAGGGAAAGACCTTTTTGCTTGGTTAATGTTTCTAAATTTGAGGAGGACTTGTGTGTGTGTTTGGGAGGGGACCTACTAATTTTTTAAAGGCCCACATAAAACAATTAAAAACGAGTTCGTGACTTAGACATGCTTCAAGTTCAATTCTTCCAGGAATGGTAAAAGCAGTCCACAGAACCCTCATCTCCTCTCTATGCTGACTATACAACAGTGTACAAAGACATTTAGTCCTACTATGAAAGACTCATGGTAGACAGTGGAAGAGTCTCACAGAGAATGAGCGTCAGGCCTTGAAGGAACAAGGGACATGATGACCTTTCACACCCTTCTGTTAAAAGCCCAGCACATCCTGTACCAGAAGACCAGAAAAAAAAGTTGGTGTGCAACCAGGTGCCCTCCGTGAAATCCTCGCCTCTGGGTTTCTCCCACACTCTGTCCCTTAAATGGTTTAAACCTCCACATGACTTAAATAGTATTAGGGAGTGAGAGAAAAGTATAATTCCTAGAACCAACTGTTCCACTGTCCCTTAATCCTTTGTTCCCCATATTGTTTGAGTCCTGCAGCATGCAACACACGTTTCACCAGCAACAGGCAAGACAATGGATTGAGCAGTAGCTGGACAATTAGTCCCAATTAGGCCTATTTCCCAGCTGAATATGGGGTGAGGTGTGGGGAAAAACTAGAGAAATTTTAAAGAACTATTTCAGCATGGAAGCAAGCCATACCAGGTAAAGCAAACTGACCTAAAGGTCAGGGGGCTTGGCCAAAACTCACTGTGTGATATTAGGCAAATGCCTTAACCTCTCTGTTCTTTTCTGTTTTCATCTATAAAATATGGACGACCACTACCCTTCCGAGCTTCTGAAGATCTAATGTCAAATTAATAGTTGAAAGTGCTCTGAAAATCTGAAATGTTACACAGACACTGGGGATTCCTCCCAAGCTATATTAGGAACCACAGATAACCGTCTGTTTTGCAAACCGTCTACCTTTTATCCTCCCTAGCAGGAGATATTAGTGAATGCTCTTCTTGGTCACTTTATTTCTATTTCCTGGATTGCTAATTTCTTCTACGTTCATGAGCGATACTTACATATGTACATGCGGCGGCTGGAATCTGCTCTGGTTGATGTTGTAGTGTGTGAACGCCTGGGTGGGGTTTGAGCTGTACTCATCCACCGTTATGGTAACTTTGCCTTGAGAAGGAATCCCATGTGCCATCCTTCCTCCCTATAGACATGAGCAATTCACAACTGTTCAGAGCAGAAGGTAGAAGCAGGCATGGTGCATTTCAGCCAACCTCTGAAGCCAAGGGTCTAGTCATCAATACTGCTGCGTGTTTCTGAAAGAAAAAGAAAAAAAAATATATGTGTGTGTGTGTGTATAAAATGAGAACAAAGAAAGCGTGTTCTAAGAGACATTCAGTTTGACAGCTCGACGTGGAATTAGCTCAGGGATCATCTGAATATGTGTTGTTGTCTCGTGATACTTTGTACACTTTGGAGCGGACATTACACTCTACCTGTCATGGCTGGGTGCTAGCACATCATCTCAATGGAGTTCAAACTAAGATTTCCTCTTTAATTATAATTATAGCACTTAATGAGAATTACGAAAGGGGCATATCCACAGTTGCCATGGTGTCTAGCTATAAATGGTCTGTGCTCGAAGTTTGTGCTCCCTGCTAATTGGAATGTTTACTCTTCACAAAGTTGGTGTCATATAATCATTTGAAAGCTCAAGGCTTAAAACAGCCAGATAAGACAGTGACAAAAACAAATTTTAAATGCTGAGCTTGTAACGCATACCTGCTCATCACACACAGTAAACACACATGACAAGTAATTTCTTTTCTTTCATAGCTCCCCCAAATAACATGGGTACTCCATGCCTGGTAAACGTATGCATTCCTCTGTGGCCAAGAACTTAGGGTAAGGCAAATCCTTCTTGCTAAATGTAGTGTCATTTCTTTAAACGTTCTGGTCACCGAGGGGGGAAGCCAAACCCATGGAGTGCCTGGCCCACCACTTCGAATGCATTTTTTGCCTCCCTTGTTCAACCCCTGACAGAGTCGTAAAGGAGGGCAGCCATTGTATCAGCCACCTTATTCTTGGGGCTGCATAATTCTCAGTGGTGGGTTTCATTCTTTAAAAAATTTCCAGTAGTTCTGATTCTTCATATAAATGTCAATATGTTACGCATATTTGCCGCACTGGGTCGAGAAGTGAAGATGTCTATCTTTATGGCAGGTGTGCAAAGAACGAGGAGAGCAAATCCTTTGCATGGAAGCTGTTACAACGGATCAGTGTGGTGGAGACGCGTGCTCCTCGGACAACCCGGCGGTAACTCACACTCTTACTTGAAGAGTTCCGCATCAGAATAGGTTTGCCCTGTGCATCATTAAGCTCTGAGCATCTTAAATGCTATCTCAAATAAAAATATTTAGAATACTAAGATTAGATCTAAATTTGGCATGAAATACCTTAAATATCCAGCAAAAGGCAGATGGGCCGCCATAGGCCATTTATTTTATTATTTTACAACCCGGGGCTTTGTGTAGCCCTCCATATGCTAGCTGGGCTAAGAAATTCCAGAGTGTTCTACCCCAGTCCTTGCCTTCCTCATATTAGCAAAGCAAGCTAAATAACAGCCACTTTGCCTGGGTCCCTGACGTACAACTGCACTGCCAAGAGATGAAGCCCTGGTGCTCTGGCAATTTAAACAAAGTGTCACTTTGGCTTCCCTCTCTTCTTCCTGACTTCATGGGAGGTAAGAGTCCTTTAAGCACCAGTTGATAGACAACCAGGCCAGTAGGATTAACTAAATTAAAATCTCTCCCGGCTCCTCTGATGTACCCTATCTATAAGAACTGCTTGCAAATCATAACGTAGCAGTTTTCATACCAAGTTTGCAGCTGTTTCCTTAATTTCCCCCACAATTATATTTTACTGTTATTTTGCATAACAGTAAAACACAACACCTGCTTCAAATTGCAGTCCTGTTCTAAGTACTGTAATTCTCTTTTGAGACACAAAGTACCGAGACACTACTGAAGCGCAAAACTGCATAATTGCGTGGCACTGAAAAGTAAATACAAATGAAAACATCTTCCTGTTATAGAAATGACTGTCATTAAAAAGAATGTTAGCCATCAAAGCACAGAGGGGGAAAAAATACACATTTTCAGACTGCAAGAACTTAGTGTTTGCATAAATTAGAGAGTGGTGTAAAAATTACTTGGCAATTCTTATGTCTCTTCTTCCATCAATGTCTATTGTGTGAAACACAGAACATTAAGAAGCAGAGGAAAACAAATTCGTGTCTAGACCACTATGACCTCTGAGTAGCAATCTCTGTACCTGGTGCCAGAAAGACTTCCAATGTTTCCACAGTAAACTCACTGACTAAACTAAGCAAAATGTGGCCTAGAAATAAAACGGACACATGAAACATTCAAAAATCTATGCTCTGACTTAAGAGTAGTGTGCATGAGGCCCTCCTATGGTCTCCCATTTGAAGCTGAAGAGAGACAGAACTCAGGAGGAGATAATTCCAACTCCTCAAAGATGATCCCAAAGTCATCCTTTCGATCACTGAACATCTATGCCTCTCAGTACCTTTGCCCCAGCAAGATGAATAGGCCATCTTTTCAGCAGCAAGCACAGGCCCCTATAACTCGGAAGGGCTAAATGGGTGTCTGGCCACTCATCCGAATTCATCTTCACCATGTTCCCTTTCAAATGTTTTATCGAAACAGTGCACCTGCAGTGACTATCTTCTTTAATCTAGAGTCCTTTGAAGAAAATGTCAGACTGAGGCAAAGAGCTTCAAAACTTTCCCAGCATCTTCAGCGACAAGTCAAGAAAAGGCTTATTTTTTAAAATGCTACTCAACCCCTCCCCACACACACATCTCAAAATGAACATACCCTAAGAATATGAAGCAGAAACACGTGGGAAAGACTGGTTGTCCTGGCAGCCGCTCAGAGACGGGGATAACGGCAAAATCACCTCCTTTAACTTGAGAAATTAGAAGAAAGCTTGCAACAAGACAAACACGTTGTCTGAAACTATCAAGAAGCTGTCTGACCTGGCTTCGCAGATTTCGACAGTAAAACCTTCCAAATGGTCAGATTTTTGTGCACCTCGCCCTCCTTACACTTACATTAACTTTTACACATGATATTTAAAGATAGCAGTATTCTTTCTCATTTTTGTTTCAATTTTCATTTTATACTTCAACAGGCTTGTTCCACATAACAAAGGAAACCAACACAAAATGCCAAGAAGCCTAAAAAAAAAAAAAAAAAACCTAAAAGGGACCCAAACTGCCAAACATTCATGCTGGTGCTAGTTTGATTTTGTCTTTTTAAAAAAAATCATGTGAGCACATTTTGCATTTCCTAGACAGCAATCACTTCTGTCCCTTAAGCTGTACAACTAGCAATGTTCTTTTCCAGGAATCTAGTTGGAAAACCTTTTAAGGTTGGCTGGCACTGAAGGGATTAAAAGCTGAGGAATTAAATAACTGTCTCCACCTCCTAGACTCAAGAAGTCCGATTTACCAAAAGTTTCAAAGCTACAACTCATGACCTCTCCACCGTGCACTGCCCGGCACAGCCTATGAGAAAGGAGCCCGCGATTTCCTCCTTGAAGCAAGTATGCTCATTTTAATGACTTGCCCCAGAAGAGCCTGGCCAGACTTTGGAACTTGCCTGCTCCAAATCCGCCACATCGCGCTCTCTCCGTCCTCTGCCGCACGGATCCAGCGCGTTCTCCACTCACGCCCCTACTCTTTTATGCCCACTTCCAGCTACTCGTCCCTGTCTCTGGGAGCGATGCCCACACGCCTTCCCAGCGGCTTCTCCGCCAGGCTTTTGTGGGGGATGCTGACATGAAGTTCCACGTGCCTCGGTGCACAGAGCGCCCTCCCTCCCACTGCACTTACACCTGAACTTGTCTCCAGCACTGCGGACACCCGGCTGGCACATTCTTTGGGAGAGGGAGGGCAAGACTTGACTCCCGCGCCTCTGGCGACTCGTGGGGTCTATATAAGGTGGGGCGAGAGGGGGGCGCGGAATTCGCTACTTTGGATTGGTTTGTTTGTTTTAAATCTAGGGTGGGCAGTTGCGGGGGGTATGCTTCAGCAACTACACACGCACACACACACACACGCACACGCACACGCACACTCGCCCTGCCCTCCCGGCTCACGGCCGGCTACTCCCAGGCACAGCTCCCCTTTCCTTCCTGGAGCACCAGCTGGCCTTACTCGCTCAGTCCCCCGTTGCCACCTCCGTCGCCTCCGCTGCCACCGCTCCCGCTGGCGCTGCCGGCGCTAGCGCTCGCGGCCCCGTGCTCCGCTGGACGCCTATCTTTTTTCTCTCCTTCTCCCCTAGCCCTGGGTTGATTGATGACCATCGGCGGCCAATAGCTCTGACACCACGCCATCCTCGGTCGGGCATCGTAGCCCTACGCCCCCTTCGTCAGCCTTCAGGGCGCGTTGGCATCCCTGAAGCCACCGAGCGGAGCCCGAGCCGGGAGCCGCCGCGCCTCCCTCCTCTGTACCCCGGCTCTGCCAGGCTCCTTTCCCGAGCGCCAGAGAAAGGAAGGGAGGGAGCCAGCGAGCGTTGGAAGGGGGTGTGGAGGCCACGGGTTCCCCTCCTCTTTTGAAATCTTTCCTTTCACTTAAAGTTTTACTTGTTTTTTTCCTCCCTGACCTGTTTGTGTTTATTTGTTCGCAACATCTCAAATCAGTAACACATTTTTTCATGAACCTCAATTGCACTTAATTTGGTGTGTGTGTGGGGGGGGGATAGATGTACTACTATAAATCACCCCCACTGGGGCTTCCTTAATTTATTTTCTTGTTGGAGTCCAACCTCCTCCCGAACCTCCAGGAAAATGCCCTCTTCACCTCCTAGGCCGCAAAACCCTGGAATTCAAAGGGTTTACAAAGATAACCTTGTTATGTGTAAATAGCAAAGAAAACTCCTGCCTCCGAAGAGAAGAAATTCAGCGGCAACGGTTACTTTTTCTCGCTGTTCGTCCCCCGCCGCCCAGCCCCGACCCCTGCTCGGGTCGCCAGGTCGCTCCGCAGGCTGCGATTGTGGAGACCCGAGGCGGCGGCGCAGAGTGAGGTTGGGACGCGGGGACAGAGTGGGAAGAAGCCCGGCGCGAGAGCAGCGCGCGTGCGGGCGGCCCCGGGGCGCAGCCAGAGCACAAAGCTGCGCGGTGCCTTCCCCTCGGTCACTGCACCTGGCCTCTGGCCGCCGCGGGAGCCCGGGGATCCGGCCAACACAATGCACCCGGGCCTAGGCCAGGGCGGCTCGAACACATAACCCCGGGACTTTCTAGTAAACAGCTCTCCGAGCCTCGTCCCCACCCCCATCCCCGCCGCCCGGCTTTCGCCAAAGCTTCTCGCCAACACCCCCTGTTCTCCTCCTAAGAATCCCGGCAGAGAAAGGGGCCGAAAGGTGGGGGACCCCAAGAGGTCGGGGGGCTCCTGTCTGAGGGGGAGGGGAGAAGAGAAGAGGGACAAGATGGGGAGTAGGAGGGAAGACAGCTCCTAAAAAAGAATTCGCTTTCACTCAGGGTTGAAAATGAGCCCTTCCCGGGTCCCGAATAGCCCCGGAGGCGCCCGCTCGTGCGGATGTCAGGGGCAGCAGGGCAGCCGCGGTCCGCAGCCTCGGAGCCCCAAGCACGCGCCTCTGACAAGGCACCTCTCACCCGGGCTCCGCTTTGTGTGTGCATTTTTTTCCCTTCCTCTCGCGCTCGGCACCGGGCTCCCGGCCGCCTCCTCCCCCTCCCCCGCCCTCCACCTCCCTTCCTGGGGCGGATTACCTTTCCCGGGCTGCGCTCCGGGTCCCGGGGATGCCTTCAGCGCCCGGCGAGCAGCCGATCCATCGCCGAGCCGCCAGAGCCGGCTGCAGGAGCGCTGGGGGCGCGCGGGGGCGGCGAGGGGCGCGGGCGGGCCAGAACCTTCGACCCCGAAGGTCCCGCCGCGGGCTGGAACTGGGGGTCGGGGGGCGCGGCGCGAGTGGGAGGCGGGGGGAGAAAGGACCCGAGCAGCCTCGATCTGGGGAGAGAGCGAGCGAGGGGGCGAGGAGAGGAGCGAGGGCGCGGCGAGCCAGAGGGAGAGCGAACGGTGCAGTGACAGGGACTGCCACTGGGGTCAAAGGAGCACAGCTCCAGGAAGCAGGGCGGCCGAGGCGCCGCTCCGTGCGCGCTCCCCGGCGGGACCCCGCGCCCCTGCACCCCCTGCCTGTAGTCCCGGCCCACTCAGACCCCCGCCGGTGTCCCGAGGCCCCGGGGTTTCGAGAGGAGGAGGAAGCCGAGGGCGAGGCCAGCAGCCTGCTGGTGCTCCCGGGTCAAGCAGGCGGCAGGAAGCTGAGCTGCAAGTTCATCTTCATGAGTGTGATCAGCAGTAAAAAAAAAAAAAAAAAAAAAACAAAAATGATAGTGGAAGGGGGGCGGGCTACGGTGCCCCAGGAAAATAAGGGAGCTTCCCCCCAAATGGGCGTCTTCTGCAAAGAGAACACCCAGGCCCCCCACCCACCGACCTGCCAGGCGCTGTCAGGAGTCCTGGCACAGTTCCAGGGCGCAGGGCTCCGGGCGAGGCCAAGGGGAGCAGCTGGGACACTTTGCTCAGACTAAGGAAGGCGACCCTAGGTTCCCTCCCAACTGAGGCTTTCCTGGGGGAGAACTGCGCTCTCTTTTCCCAAGCCTTTCAGTGCAAGATTCATATTCTCTCTCTCTCTCTCTCTCTCATTTCTTTCTCTCTGCAATGTTGTTGTGAAAGAAACGGCCAACCCAACTGATCATTTTTTCACGGAATTAAGTCACATTCAGGATAGGAAGGGGAGAGGAGTCAAAGACTAATTGTTTTCATTTTTGTCTTTTGGATGAAAATTTTCCTAAAAGATGAGCACTTCAAAATATTTTTAAAATCGAAGTTAGTCCCGTTTGATACTTTGGAAACTTGAAGAAGAGCTTTTAAGAATAGTATGCAAACAACATAAGGAAAAGAAATGCTAGAAGACAGAAAACAAGGGGAAACTTGGTGGGCGAGGTTGTGTGTGAAAGCAGTGTCCCTGTGATGTTATGCCATTGTCAGAAGTGAGAGATTGGCACAGCCACCAGATCTGATTCTTTTCTCAGAGTCAGACTCAAAATCTATGCATTCTCCGGAGGGAAATCCAATGTTAGGTATTTGAGAGAGAGGTGTGCTAAGTACTCTGTGACAACTGACTAGACATCCTGGCTGAAATTATATCCTCTAAAAATAAAAAGGAGTCATTTCAACCTGGTCTGTAGCCTCTGTGCTGCAACTAATTGGTTTCCAGGGCCTGGGGAGGAAAGGAGAGAGGCTGGTAGGAGCCCCTATAAAAAAAGATCAAACGAAATTCACTTGAAAATATTTCCCTTTTACAATAGGCTTTTCCTGACACTTGAATTTTAAGTAACCCACCTCTTGTGCCTAGGCTTAAATGAAAGGGGAAATGGTCTTACTAATGTATTTATTTTATTGTACAGAATACCACGAGTGTCAGTACTTGTCAAATGTGCAGGGTCTGAAAGGACAGTGCCTTTTCTTGCCCGGCACTAATCACTGTAAGTGACATTGACGTTAAAGGATGCCAAAGATGGGGTGAGGGGGCACCTTTATATTTTGTTTTCTTTTGTTTTTCTGCCCAGCCATGAACGCTGACTAGAATCGTCTTTTTGAAGAATTGCTTGGTTTTCTTTTTCTGACTCTGTGAGTTAGTACTACGTTCCTCCTATTTAAATGCTTTGAATTCTTAGACTGATCTGGGCTGATTTAACCAGTTTAAAAATAAAAATATTTGCCAACCAAATAATTTCTGTGGCTTTCTTCTTTTTTTAGAAAAACTAACTAGTAGTCAATCAAAGCAGCCAAACTAGTTTGAACATGATTCTGAATCTAAGTATGTGCCCACAGACAGTAAATAATGCATTCTACTTTAGTGGCACATTTAACAGGATACTTAATGCTATAAAAAATTATTAAGTGGGTGATTTTCTACAAAGCTGATGAAAATCTGTATGCCATTTTTTACAGAGTGGGGAGAAATTGAGGTAAAAAAAGGTGTAAGATTGTAATTTGTAGTGCAGAAAGAAGTTAACCCCTACTGTGTCTCTGCAGGTAGATCAATTATCCAGTAGTGACCAAGCTGTATATGGCTTACAAATTTTTACTCCCATTAGGCTACTAAAATAAAGAAGCTGGAGATAGGTAAGTACATTGAAATAAGGAATAAAAGGAACTCACCTTTCAAATAATTCTCATTACATGGATTTGAACATACCGCATTTAGTTACATTCTATTTTCCACAAATACCATGGAAGAGCTTATTTTAAAATAATTAGGTGTGAACCATGCCTGTACTATCTACCACACCTCCCATATAAGCTTTGAGATGTCACCTCATTATATAAAATTTTAAATCCTACAAGCTAGGGCTTTTATTCCCCCAGATAAGTTAGTCTCTAAATCCATTTTTATTGTTGTTAAATTCAGCTTTTAAGGTTTATAATGGAAAACAAAAGAAACCCGAAAATCACACGCCAAGTTTATGATTGGTTTTAAAGAAATATTACAATTTTTTTCCCTTTGATGAAATATCAAGCTGTACCCTCTTGCCAATGATTTCATTGATGGACCTGGTAAATATACTTCCTGATAGCTGACTGCAATGCCTTTTAAAATATATTTTCAGAATGCACGGAGGGAAGGAAATGAGAGCGAGGAGTGTGGGAGAACTTTGGGTGGAGGCTTGGAGGGTGAATGCTGCTTCCTTTAAAAGCTCAATACTTTCTGTGGCGTTGGCTTTCATCTTCCCTACACGACCAGATTTTCTAATACTTCAGAGTCCTGTGTCTCACTTAAAACTTGGTTCAAGCCTGTGGTTCTTCTTCAGGAAAAAACATTCATTAAAATGATTGCATTTTGTTCAATAATTTCATTGAAGTTATCCATACCAATCTAACTGTAGGAATACACAGGAACTCTTTTGCCTCATTTTTCTTTAAGCTGTCTGCCTTTTTATCCTTTTCCAGCAAAAATGTATATTATCAGAAATCAGAGTCTCTTAAGGAAACTACTACTCAGATGCAGATAGAAAAAGAAGTCATGGAGCCAACACATTACTTTCTGACTCTGAATTCTCATAGTTCTTATATATTTTTTGACTTGTTTCAAATGTTTTTCTTATGACCCCTCCCTCCAAGTTGTCTTTCATCTGCATGTTGGAACTATTTGTTAAATGGCTGTATAGGGATCAATAAATGAGAAGGGGAAGAAGGGAACACGTCCGCCAATGAGACAAACACACAATGGAGGAAAATCCACACCAGATCTGCCAGAAAGGAAGTGATGTCATGAGCCAGCCTTTCAGGATAAGAGCTAAGGACATCCCATGGAGTTAAAAATAGCATCTTCTGAAGGGTTTGATTATGTCTTTAGAGACCTGAGATAATCCATAGAATTTTTTTTTCAGAAATTAATTTTCTCATCAAGAGACTGAAGATTGTGATGTGTCCTTGTGTCCAATAAAAGGCAGTCTTCTTTTGAAATACAGTATGATGCCAAAAAAAAAAAAGAAAAGAAAAAGAAAAAGAGAAGAAAAAGAATCCTGGATAAAATTAAACTTCACAGAGTTGGTATATGGAGGTATATTCTCAAAAAACACTTCCATGATTAATCTGCTTCTCTGATAGATCCTTTCTGATGTCCTCAAAATATGTACATAAATGATGGGTTTCTAAACAAACTTTGGTCCTCTGTATTGAAAATGTCCTTTTGGTTAACCAACCAACACGCCTATAGCTAAGAAAGATTCAGGAAGCATGAGAACTGATGAAACTTTATTTCATAAAATACATTTTATAGTCATTACCTTAGGCTACATTTCATCCAGCTTTACCTGAAACTTAAATAGGAAGCATGCAAGGAGTGGCATTCTTAAAATTGAGCAAAATTCTCACTAATACTTACTAACCGATGTCTAGCATATGTCAATAAGTTAGGGGAGTAGTATTTATACCATAATTAATGTTAAAAGTCTAAGATACTAAGCAAGATATAGTGTATTTTTAGTTTTGATGTCCATCCTTCCAGACATAGGTGATCACTGTTATCAATTAATACTTGTTGAGTCTTTCCACATGTTGTGGTCCCAGTTTTAGAAAAGTGGTAGAATTTGTGCTACTTGGGATGAGCTTGTCAAGGTGAAAGAGAGCTTTCTCATTGAAGTAAAAGCCAAAATTATGTCTCTTAAAAGACAGGCAGTGTGGAAATCCTATAATGACCTGGTTAAAAAAAAGAAAGAAAGAAAAGAAAAGGTATGTGAAGGTTTTCACATTTGGCAATTCAGTTTGTAAATCTAACATGAGATATATCAATATTTTGAGGAAGCAATATGGAATGTAATTTGCCTTCTCAGCAAACATAAGTAAATGAATGGATACAATTTTTTTTGAACTAAGTTTGAGAGACCAGCAGAATATAAAAGCTGTTTCTCACTCTATTATTAATGTAATGGTTTGATTACAGTATTCAACAAATATTTCTTAAGCTCTGCACTGTGCAGGGCACTAGTCTTAAACCATGCTGATGGCCTAAGAATGCAAAAAGCAGAGAGTTCTTCCTTACATTGGAAGGATCATATGGAATCTCCTGGGAATGGGGAGATACCGACTTACATCATCACACAAAGGAATCCAAAGTATGGCTTCACAAAGGAGAGACACCTGATGTAAACAAAACAAACTAGGGAGAACTTTTCTCCTCTGGGTTGTGTGAAGACTTCCCTAGCTCAAGAAAGGAATATAAGGATGTCCTAGAAAAAAAGAGAAGCCGGTGGTGCCAGGCCCTGGGAACAAAGATTTGCATGGTGTAAGAGGTCTGGAACTGATCTGGATCTGTGGGTAGAGGCCAGAACTGCAGGGCCACGCTAAGACATCTGAAGGTCACGGTCAAGGCCCTGTTCAAGATGTTTAACTATATCCTGAGGGCAAGTGGAGGCTGTCTACGGATCTTAAGTGGAAAGGGAAATAGGATTAGCTGAAAGTTTTGAAAAGGTCGCTCTTACCCCATTGTGAGAGTGGATTTTAGGGAACTAGACTGACCAGGGGCCAGTCATTCGGGTTGCAACTGATAGTAGCTTAAGTAATACAGTCCCAGAGGAGAAGATGAGACAAGGAGAGACATGAGTGGATTCAAGAGCTCTGAATACATTTTACATAGTAAAAACAAAGATTACCAGAATCTTGAAGTGTACTAACTGATAACACCGTGGCACCCAGTGAGGCTGGCAGCCATATTTACCTAAGGACTTCCTAAGCACCTCACTCCACTCCCTCTCCAGCCTTCCTATGTCTCCAGCCATTTCCATTCTGTGTGCAGCTTTTAGAATCCCATCTTTTCATGAAGAACTGCTACATGCACTACATACAACACTGGTGTAAAATGTCACTAATCTAACTTTGTTCAGCCTCCCAGATCCTAAAACTTTACCCTCTGTTCAATGCCTCACGTTGAGCTTTGGCCCACATAACAGCCTTGTCCTTACTTCATATGACATATAAGTGCCAGAGACAAATGTGTTTTTTCTTTGAAGGTTTTAAGGTGCTCCATAAATTTCATATCCGTCCCCATCAGAACTGACTCACTTCTATTTACTGTTTCCCTGCACTGTTCTAAGGAATTCTTAAGAATTTTTTTTCTTTAATTAAGATTTTTTTGAAGAGGCAGATATGCTCTCAAGGGAATACGTAGACGCTGACTACGAATCAGAATTTTATTCCTTCAAAGCAGGGTTTGTTCCATGTAGACCCATCAGCTTTGACAAATCCATTGATGAGATTCCAGCTTTGCTGTGTCCCTTCCTGGTGCACGATGTGTCAGTAGGTTCCTGCTGAGCAACTCAGACTGCCAAGAAAAGGTGCAGTAGAGATACGGAAGAGCTTTTAGGATGATGCGATGAGAACTGTATTTTTCTAACTTTACTGCTTTCTGGCATTGCTACATTTTGAAAGTTCTAGCACTTTCTTCTTCGTCACTCATGATTCCCCGTGGTGACCATCTGTAAACAAAGGATAATCTACACACAAGAGGAGTCAAGATCCGGGCACACAGATGCATGAAATAAAGGGAAGGGTTACTGCAGAGTAGTTTTTTTTTTCCCCCTAAATCACAGTATTATATCAAAATCCCCATTTCACACTTTAGTACAGAAGGAACTTTTAAAATATGTTTTTTCCTTTTCAAAAGTATTCTATCGATTGTTTGGTGAAAAACTGGAAAATACAGGCAAGCCTCAATAATTAAAAATCAACCTTAATTCTATCACCGAGAAATACCGGCTGTCACCATTTTCTTACACAGTTTTGCAGGAAATGGAATAAAATCGGGAGTCCCAAGAACAGAACAAGGTTTCAATTCGAGTCTGCCTCTTGCCACCTGTGTCATCTTGGACAGGTTACTTAAGCCCTCTGTGCCTTGGTTTCCTCATTTACAAAAAGGAGATATTAATACTGACTACTTCATAGAGTTGTTATGAGAATTGAATGAACTAATACTTTTTAAAGCACTTAGAACAATGGTTGCAATTATTATGCAGCTCTAGAATCCACTTTTAAATCTTTTTAGTACAAAATTAATGCGCGGTTATAAATGAATTAAATACAGAAGTATATTACAGGGTAAATTCTCCTCTTTCTCCCTTAAAACCCATCACCTATGTAGTCTGGGTTTCAAATGACCAAAACACTGTAAACAGCTTTCCACAACATTAAACATCTTTCTCTAACTACACCATATAACTCCCATTAGAGGAAGGGCTATGCATAAGTTCAAAATATCCACCAGCCCATAGTCCATTTCTGAATACTGCACACAGATGACAATCATAGGAATTACCTGAAGACAAGACCCCTTAAGGATTCAGTAGCTTTAAAACACATTGAGAAAACCCTTCTGGTATTTATATTCTGTGGGATTGAGTAAATGAATGTTTGAAAAAACAAAAGATTTGCATTCAGCTTACTGTCACTTTAGCCCTGGTTATATTAGTTCCTCCCCCCCTTTTATTTTGAGGCATGAGCAATAGTCTAAAAAGCAAATTAAGAATTTAATGTTTGGCTCGGCGCCTATAGCTCAACCGGCTAAGGCGCCAGCCACGTATACCTAAGGTGGCGGGTTCGAATCCCCAGCCCGGACCCGCCAAACAACAATGACGGCTGGAACCAAAAAATAGCCAGGCGTTGTGGCGGGCGCCTGTGGTCCCAGCTACTTGGGAGGCGGAGGCAAGAGACTCACTAGAGCCCAGGAGTTGGAGGTTGCTGTGAGCTGTAATGCCACGGCACTCTACCCAGGGGGACAGCTTGAGGCTCTGTCGCAAAAAAAAAAAAAAAGAAAAACCAAAAAAAAAAAAAAAAATAATTTAATTTTTGGCTTGGCGCCTGTGGCTCAATTGGCTAAGGCGCCGGCCACATAACCAAAGGTTATGGGTTCGAATCCCCAGCCCAGGCCCACCAAACAACAATGACAGCTGCAACCAAAAAAATACCTGGGCATTGTGGCAGGCGCCTGTGGTCCCAGCTAC